>JAVTVY010054327.1:0-28946 GCA_036873755.1 Hanleya hanleyi
TTTTGTGATATTGACAATGTAGGCAATATCAATGTCAGTAGGGTTTAGCCTGTTGAACTAGGGGGAGGGGGGTCACTTTGCATAGTTTTGCTCATTGCTGGATTGCCACAAAAGGTCCAATTTTCGACGAACAATTTCACACAATGATTCGCAGTTCGTTTGTCCCGTACCGTACTAGATCTAATCTACAGTTGTACGGCCCCCGTAATTAACGAGAAAGTAAATAGCAGATTACAACTACCTGACTGACGACTGAGTGACGGGCAAACGTCTAGCGTTCAATGTCCACACTTCGCACAAGCAAAGTACGCGCGCACACTGCCAAATAGCTTCACCGTGTCCTGTGATTTCCATGCCATGTGACTAGTCATGTGACGAGCGATACCACGTCACGCTTCAGTCCACACAGTCTGTTGCCGTTTCTGTTCAATAAAAAGTCATAAAACAAATGTACCCATGAGTCACCAAGCCACGGGTTTTAATGTGCATATGTATATTTTTTTTTATCAGTAGATCTAGGTCTAATCCCTGAATCAATAGGGAAAATAAACAAAATATACTACGGCCGTACAAGCATAATCTAATCTACTAACGTACGCCATGATTAGATCCTCCACCGTATTTCAATAACAGAGATGATTTTACATTGCATGCTTGGTGAGCATGGTACAAAATATTCAAAGGCATCTTTATATCTTATAGATGTTATCAGAAGTATAGTTACCGGTAAATACATGTATACAGGGTAATCTTTATTGCACTACCTTTGTGTACAAAAGTATGGCATACAAAAAATGTAAACTTAAAATGCAGTACCGGTAAAAATAAACACACGTAAAAAACCGGTATGCATTGTTTGAAAGTGTGCAACAGAGAGATTTCTGGTGGCATTTATTGCACATCAGTACGTTTCATCTGGGACGAGTATTCGTCCCAGGTTTCATGTACATTTTGTATACTGCAGCAGACATTTGCTTGGAGTATTGGTTGTCTGGGTTCAAGATTGTGCTTATCAGAATTTCTTTGGGGACAGGGGACGGACTTCTGGTGGGTGGGAGTGGAAGATCGAGATCTCCTGTAAGTTCTGAATTTTTCATTTTACAACTGAGAAGGAAGTAGGTTTCAGTTTCCACTAAATTGTCATTGCATTGCTTCGTTCAGACTTATTGATTCCATGATATCGTCCAGTATTTTCTAATTTATGTCTGCTAGTTCGAAGTTTTGTAAGGGTTCAAATATTCTTGAGTAGGCCTACCATATGTTTTGTATATTTGTGATACGATTGTGAGTTTTCCAGACGTTTCTCGTACGAATTCAGTGAAGAAGTAGTTCTGGTACCGTATTGTTTTTACAGTTTTGTTTGAGTGTTTTGAAAGTGGAGACTGTTCGTGTTTTGGACATGGGTTAAGTGAGATATGCGATTGGCAAACACAGTACAGAGAAAATGTAAGCGCTGCAGAGCTACCTGTGCATGAACAGGATCAGGGTTGATCAGGATCAGGATCAGTGACGTCATCATGATCAGGGTCAAATGAGGAGGACGAGGGTCAAATAAGGGGAACGCGGGTGAAATGAGAGTGACGGTGGTGACATGATAAGAAGGTATAGCAAGCCGTTAGTGATATCATCAAATATTTGCTGATATGAAATGATTTGCTGATATCATTAAATATTTTCTGATATCAGTAAGTATTTGCTGATATCAGCAAATATTTAATGATATCAAATGTTTAGAGATATCAAATTATTTAATGATATCATAAAATCATTTGCTGATATCAATAAAGGATATGCTGATATCAATGAACCATTTGCTGATATCAGCAAATCATTTGATGATATCAGCAAATACCCTTCAATTGTTGATATCAGAAAATGATTTGCTGATATCACTAAATCATTTGTTGATATCAGCAATCAGCAAATACTTTATATTTTATGATATCATTAAAGATGGCGAAAGTAGAAACCATAACAGGAAGGCTTCCTGTTCAGAACGTGAATAAACCTCCTCATATTGTATTGAAACGCTTGAAGAGAGTGCGCAAGGTCCACAAGACAAACTGTCAGGCTACCGTGAACGCACTCGTGCACTGATCTTGGCCACCGAGGGAGTTCAACTCAACCTGTCACCTTGTCTGGATCGAGGAGGTTGGAAAGGAAGACCTGTAATGACAACCAAAGCAAAATAATACAATACTGACATATGAGCAAGTATACAGGATTCAGATCGCGGTAGCGTACATTTCCTGAAAAGAAGATCCCTGATCTACGAATTACGTTTACCTGTACTCTTATAGTTATCTTTACCTGAAATCCAATATAATAGAAAGTTATATACAAATTATCGCGGAAGCCCTAGCTATATCGCGATCAGGCCTGGTCACAGCCACAGTCTGGTCACGACCGATTCCCTCGTGGTTGGGTCCAGCGTCTATCTTCCTTCCCCTGGTCTTCGTGGTTGGGTCCAGCGTCTATCCTCCTTCTCCAGGTCTTCGTCCACTCCCGTATGGATGGACTTTACGTCGTGTCTCGTCTTACACGACCTGGCTCCTCCGTGGTTAAATCTGGCATCTGTCTTCCTTCCCCCGGTCTTCTTCTACGCTCGGGCTGTTTGGACTTTTCGTCGTCGTCGTGTCTCGTCTTACACGACTAGGCGCCTCCAAACGTTGGTAACTGTCAATGGATGCGGACGGCCTGGGCACGAGAGTACTCTCACAGTACAAAGGCTTCTACGGCACCGGCCCGTCTCTCTGTAACACCGCAGGACTAATCAACTGCACGGCTCACCACAGCAGCAGACGGCACCCCTCGTAGGAATAAACCCCCAGGTTTCAGCGACCTACGGCGACTCTCCGCGGCCCGGCTCCAAGGACGAATCATCATGGCTACACGGTCCACATAGGATCTGGCGACATGGACGTCGATAACACACGGTGGATGGGTAGGCACCTGGTCTATTAAACCTCTTTTCCCACTACTGTATGGTTACCTGGTCTAACCCTCTTCTCCCATTACTGCATGGACCTCGCTAATAGATGGTAACCTGGTCTAGGAACCCACTTTTACTACTACTGTATGGTCATCCGCAATAGGTGGGCATCTGGTCAAGGATTCCAGACAGTATTAATATTGGACAGTATTAATATATGATTGGCCGTGAATTATATAACGTATATACAGGGTTGTGGGAGACGATACAGCTCACCAATCCCCAGTGTACGAGTTGTCAGCGAAACAGCTCACCAATTACCAATATACGAGTTGTCAGAACATTTCCATCATAGCTCTCTAGATTTGTATCTAATACCGCTTATGCCGATGCTAGGGGCCGTGTGGCCATATCATCCAAGTTGCCACATGAGCAGGTACAATAAAAGCGTACCTGAGATACAACACATATCACGAATTGTTAGATTCTTGGTATGTGCTTTAGAATAGGTTAACTGGAAGACTATACTGTGAAGTCATGTGGCTCAGTATGTCGGCACCTCATCACACTTCCCTTATATGAGTTGTATGGGTGTGTGAATGGATAATCGTTAATGTACGATTTATTGGGAAGGTGTATATATATCAAGCTCTAGACCTAAGCCTGTAGCTTGTGAGTGTTAGCGTGAATGTATTTCAACCTGTCAGCTGTGTGTTTAGGTACGTGTGTGCATGGATAATTGTTTATGTAGGATCTGTGATTGATATGGTTTAGCTGCACCCTCTTCACAGGGACGAGCATCCCCTACCGGCTACAGCTACATCGATACCATTAACCCCAGTGCTGTACCCGCACGACTGTGCGATACGGTCGAGTCAGGTAGAGATGAAGTTAAGGTATGGCCACGCTGTCAACACTAACGCCGTTAGTTATTTCCCAGAGCTAGACCAGCACCACTGTGCGATAGGGTCGAGTTGGGTAGAGATAGGAATAACCGTTAACACTCAGTGCCTATACTCTAATTTCTCACTGCTGTACCCGCACGACTGTGCGATACGGTCGAGTCAGGTAGAGATGGGATTAGAGTAAACGCAGCCCGGACTTATGAATATGAGTGTGTGCTATTAAATTCGGCGGCGGCTCTTCTCCAATTCGGCGGCCTGGTCACAACCCTTCTCTGACCCGGCGGTGGCAATGTATAAGATTTCTTCTCCCCTGTAAATGCGATCGTCTTCTCAGCTTGAGATTTCTGGTAGACTACCTCGTTTTAGCGGGAGCGTGTCTTCTGCGGATAAAGGTAGAAACAGAAGTCGACGATGCCAGCGCCCTCTTTAATGTCATTTTACAACACTCCCCGATCAGTTTATTTGGACTTCGCTGGGAAAATATGGCTATGGAGGAACAAATCATAATTCATAACGGACGTAACTGGTAAATCTCAGCTTCCAACTCTCTCTAGTTAATTCACAAGACGACCGCAAAGTTCACTGTCCTACATTTACATATCACTCCAATACTTCCGCATTACTGGCTGACGTCATCAACAATGAAGGAGTCTCAACTGATCGTTTGAGGTAATTTCACCGGGATTTCGAGGCATTGACTGTCTCCTGGATCATTGTAGTTTATTCTAGGAAAATTACAGCGTTGAATTTCATCAGGTAAGTGAACCGCACACGTAAACACAATGTGACTTTCGTTTTCAACTATAGTCACATGTCATACATCAGCTGTGATTTATTAAAGGGGAACCCAAGGGGTCGCTTGCATTTCTGCACTTTCGTTACACTACCCCCGCCTTCGAAGAACATGATGCCCTCGTCTTGGCTCGGCCAGTTCATCACGAAAAGTTGATCAACAGCATAAAGTCCAATCACGGCAAATCACAGTCTTAGGAGTGAGGTATACCATTTTTTTAAAAAAAATTCCTCGCTGTAGATTCCAGCAGTCCATCCTGGAGTCCCAGGAATCTATCTGACTCCATCCAAGTAAAATCAACACAGGGATCACACAGAGCCAGTCCGACCCTATTAGCGGATGTTGGAAGTCTGCCTGACCTTCTCAGGTATTTCACAATTGTAGGCAGTATCTCCGCCAATCAGTCCTGTGTCAATATGGACAGGAATATAACTGCAGCCAATTACGGCTAATCATTGCTAACACGACATTAGGTCCGTTGCACTTGGCGTCTAGTTGCTCGGCGACACAAAGGGATTCCTGTCATCAGGACAGGGCCTCACCGTATGTTCTTCCTCCCACTCCCACCGGTCATACACCTTGCGCTCCTCCACACCTGGACGATTACGGACCGTGTCCACATAGAGCCGCATCCGGCGTACCCTCAGTCGTTGGGGAGGAGCGGGAGTCGGGGTCCTCGGTCTGGATGCCGGCCGCGCTGACAGAGGCTGAGTGCGTTCTAGTCTTCTCAGCCGAAAGAACATAGTCTCCGCATCGTCCGACTTGTCCTCTTCAGCCACCTCTCGATCCGTAGTGTCTGGCCCGGAAGTCTCTGCCCCGGAGGCAACACCTTTAGATGCGAGGCTCGCCGGCCTATCACTCAGGAGGACCTCAGCCACCGGGTCCGCTGGAACAGGAAGCAAGATGGCTTCATCAGGAGCCGGCCGCAGGTCTTCCACTGCCGATGGTATCACAATAGGTTGTGATGGGGTCGCCCATGGTCACTCGTGGCGCTGCACTCTCTGTGCTTGGTACCAGCTTTATAGCTGATGCTAGACGTAGAGATGCCTTGCCGTCTGTGGTCGTCTCGTCCTCTGCAGCGTCCCTCCGCACGATTCTGGTTCCCCACACGCACGGGGGAAGGGCTTGAACAGGAGTCCCTGGTAGTCTGGGCTCCGGGAAAGGGCGGTTATCCTCCCATGCATGGACACTCCTGATGTGGTCCCTCATATGCTTCCGGGCTCCGTAGTCCTTATCACAGAAGGGGCAGAGAGCACGTCCTCTGCACTCACCACGGTCCCGCTCGTCTTCGTTCCGACGTGGGCTTCTGCTGTGTTTGCTACTCATCTTCTGCAACGAGAAAGAAGAATTCGTGTTAGGCATTTTACGTTGGCCAGTAGAACAGTCAGGTCGAACCCGGGAAGCGAGGACCGCTATCTCCTCCCTACGCCTACAATACCCTAACTCTACTTCCACCCCCCCAGTGTGGTGTCCTACCCATCCACCGAGCAGTCATGACGAAGTCGCGGCATCGTGCAGGTCGCCTAGAGATTCGTCCTCTGGCCATAGGTGTGGGGATACGGGCTCCTGGTGTGGCCAGCGGTTCAATTTCCCCTTCGGACGACACGGGACTATCGTGGTCTGGTCTCCGCCGAGGACTCCACGTTGCCGGTGAGGCCCTCTGCTCCTCCAGAGGAGCTCTCTCAACTTCAAGATGTGATGTTGCACCATCGTTGTTCGCCCTAAATCACTGTCATCCTTGGCGAACAAATGGGTGAAGTGAGTTACAAGGTCTTCTACAGCCAAAGCTCGTTCGACTTCTAATCCCTCATTGGACTGTAGTATTAAGGCCCGTAGATGATGTGGACATCTTGGGGTTGGCACCGTTGCTTCACCATAGGCTGGATTATTCCGGTTCAGAGGCTCTGCAGTAAGTGGAGCTGAATTATCCGCCACCTCCACTTCAGTCAGACTACCACACAGTGTGCCGGCTTGTACTATGGCTGGTTCAGTGAACAAGTTAAGGAACCGCAGGGTAACTTCATGGTCACGGTCAACTTCGACCAGGGCTCTGAGCACCATGGTTCCGGTCTTCTGTGTGAACTCAGTAATATTTTCCACCATTCCGACCTCTCCCGGTAGAGCTCCTCGGACTGTCCCCGTCACCACTGCCTCAGCTCCAGCTGGGATAGTAAAAATCTCCGTTACAGACACCCGATGGCATTCGTGGCTCCCCACGACCTCACACTGTACATATCACCCACCATACTTCACCCGGTGCTTCTCCGTATCAATTGCAGTGCATTGGGTACTCAGGAAATCATAACCAAGGAAGGCATCCACTGTCAGTGTTCCAACAATCATTGTCTGAGTCTGGGTAGTCCCATCTATAGATATCTTAAAGTCTGCTTGCTTCCCCTTGCAGTGGCATAGTTGTACCATCGGCCATACGAATGGACGCAAAGGAGGGACTTCTCAATGCCGGCCTAAGTCAGGGACTCAGCTGGCACGTTCAGAAGAGAAACCGATGCACCTGTTTCGCGCAGCACCACAATCCTACGGATCCCATCTTGGCCGGGAGATACAATCCGGTCTCACCAGAATTATTCACCGTAGGAGGTTTCGGTGGAGGTTTCGGCTGTCCTGAGGGTTGAGGATCATTCGGCCTGCGCAAATCCGGACAATTCGCACTGTAATGCCAGTCTTTTCCGCATGACCAGCATCCTGTTGTTCGATCATGGCCGCCGTATGGTTGATGACGATCACGTCTATGTCCCCATCTCGACTGGTATCGTCGTTGCCGTTGTGGTCTTTGTGGTTCACTGTTCCTTTGAATCACCTCCATTAACCTCTTTACTTCTTCTCTCAACATCCTCTTCATCCTCTTCAGTGGGTGCGGCTGCCTTATCCTCCTCCCCCGGAGCAGTTGACTTGGCTGTCGTCCAGGGGTTTTTCCGAGGTCTCGAATGCTTCCAGTTCCACGGCCGCATGTACCGCCGCATCCAAGGTTTCAGACCTTGTCTGCCAGACTTGAAATCTCAGCTCATCGCCGATGGTTTCCATGAACTGATCCTTGGCTATGGTAGCTTGAATATCGTCTCCGGCATCAGAATAAGCCAGCTGAGCCAGGCGGATTAATGCTTGAGCCAGACCCGGAAGATCTTCATCCCTCCCGCGGTGCCTAGACTTCAGCTGCCACTTGCACGTGTCCATCTGATTTGTCGGGGCAAAGCGCTTCTCCAATGCTTCCTACAACTGGTCATATTCGGTACTGCCCGGTGCAGACTTAAGGCTGGTTAGTACTTGCTGTGCTGACCCCCGTAAAGCCACGGCTAGATATTGACCCTGTTGCTGGTATGTCCACCCAGTAATCACGGCGCAATGCTCGAAGTGAGCCAAATAGTCTCGCCACGGCGTGGTACCGTCGTAGGCAGCAGCCTTCACCGTCGTTGTTTTCGGCCGTCTAGGTCCCTCCATGGGGATTGACATCTGTAAAGGCCCATTCCACTTCACTGAAGATGGTTCATCCCGGCTACTTCTTGTCGGCGACCCGTCTTGCCTCAGTCCCGTCCCAGATACTGCTTCGTCTCGATCCCGTAGCGGCGTCTCTGCGGCTCGGCGCCCTCTTTCCAGTCCGGCCGGACCAGAATGATGTAATCTTCTCCATTCGGTTGACTCATCTCGTCACTGGTACTTTGATTTCTCAGCATCGTGGACATCTGTCCCATCATGGCGGTCACCGCTGTGCATAATGCATTTGAGACATTATGCTGGTCTTCTACCTCTCGTCTCAGGTCAACGTCGAGCTGTTCATCCATTGGCTCACGCCCCCTACTAGTCAGTCGATCTTCGGTACCAATCTCCGCTGAAGGCCGTGGCGTTAGGTCGGCCGGTGGTGCCAACAGCACCGATCCCAGTTTTAGCGTGGACAAGTCAAGAAGATTTTCATAACCCAGGGTTGCTGTGGTTGATCGTCCGGAACCCACGCATCTTCCCATCTAACGTCGTTCCCGTGGACTCGGCGTCGTGGAGAATTTCCGTCGGGCTCTTCTTCCATAAGGCGATTGGCCCATGGCTCCCGATCGCCGTAACTCGGCGCCGAAATCTCCAGTCATATTCACGGTTGTCTGGTCCGGATCTATTCTATCCGCCAGGCTTGGTCTCCTTTCCTTCGTCTCCCAGGTGTTGGCCATCCCACCGCTGCCACCAGTTGAAACGTTTCGTAGGGATGCTTCAGATCCACAAGAGAGTGCGCAAGGTTCACAAGACAAACTCAGGCTACCATGAACGCACTCGTGCACTGATCTTGGCCAACGAGGGAGTTGATATATGTTGGCATTTCTGGGAAGTTGATGCTTGATCGACATCGGGCGTTACAGGTTAGTCTTTTGTGTTAAATGCCGTCATTTTCATCTGACGACGATACAGCTCACCAATCCCTAGTGTACGAGTTGTCACAGCGACACAGCTCACCAATTACCAATATACGAGTTGTCAGAGCATTTCCATCATAGCTCTCTAGATTTGTATCTAATACCGCTTATACCGGTGCTAGGAGCTGTGTGGTCATGTCACCCATGTTGCCACATGAACAGGTACAATAATAGCGTACCTGAGATACAATACATATCACGAATCATTAAATTCTTGGCATGTGCTTTAGAATAGGTTAACCAGAAGACTATAATGTGAAGCCATGTGACTCTGTCAGTATGTCGGCACCTCTTCCCACTTCCCTTATATGTGTTGTAATTCGATTCAAACTGTCACCTTGTCTGGATCGAGGAGGTTATAAAAGAAGACCTGTAATGACAATCAAAGCAAATTAATACAATACTGACATATAATTCTATGAGCAGGTATACAGCATTCAGATCGCGGTAGCGTACATTTCCTGAAAAGAAGATCTTCTTTACATGTACTCTTATAGTTATCTTTAACTGAAGTCCAGTATAATAGAAAGTTATATACAAATTATCGCGGCAGCCCTAGCTATATCGCGATCAGGCCTGATCACAGCCACAATCTGGTCACGACCGGTTCTCTCGTGGATGGGTCCAGCGTCTATCTTTCTTTTCTTCCCCTGGTCTTTGTGGTTGGGGCCAGCGTCTATCCTCCTTCCCCATGTCTTCGTCCACTTCCGTATGGATGGACTTTACGTCGTGTTCCGTCTTACACGACCTGGCCCCTCCGTGGTTAAATCTTGCATCTGTCTTCCTTCTCCCGCTTCTCTCTTGCAGGAAACAAGCCTATGTTTATGTATACTATGATTGTCTTTTTGAATTTGGTGCTAATACTGTTATATGGAATATGGAATAGGTCTTTGGATTATGGACTCGGATATTCTCTAATGGACGACGGCTGGATTATGAATGACGGACTAGACGCTTGTAATCTTCTACGCTCGGGCTGTATGGACTTCTCGTCGTCGTCGTCGTGTCTCGTCTTACAGAACTAGGCCCCTCCAAACGTTGGTAACTGCCAATGGATGCGGACGGCCTGGGTATGACAGTACTCTCACAGTACAAAGGCTTCTACGGCACCGGCCCGTCTCTCTGTAACACCGCAGGACTAAGCAACTGCACGGCTCACCACAGCAGCAGACGGCACACCTCGTAGGAATAAACACCCAGGCTTCTGCGACCCCGCTCAGGGAGACTCACTCCGCGTCCCAGTTCCAAAGACGAATCATCAAGGCTAGAATTCACGGCTACATGGTCCAAATAGGATCTGGCGACATGGACGTCGATAACACACGGTGGATGGGTAGGCACCTGGTCTAGTAACCCTCTTTTCCCACTACTGTATGGTCAACCCTCTTTTCCCACTACTGTATGGTCACCGGGTTTAGGAACCCTCTTCTCCCACTACTGCATGGACCTCGCTAATAGATGGTCACCTGGTCTAGGAACCCACTTTTACTACTATTGTATGATCATTCGTAATAGGTGGGCATCTGGTCAAGGATTCCACCTTTTACTACTACTGTATGGGACAGTATTAATATATGATTGGCCGTGAATTATATAACGTATGCACAGGGTTGTGGGAGACTGTATGCTTATGGGTGTGTGAATGGATAATCGTTAATGTACGATTCATTGGGTAGGTGTATATATAAATGTACGATTCATTGGGTAGGTGTATATATATCAAGCTCTAGACCTAAGCCTGTAGCTTGTGAGTGTTAGGGTGAATGTATTTCAACCTGTCTGTTGTGTGTTTAAATACGTGTGTGCATCGATAATTCTTTATGTAGGATCTGTGATTGATTTGGTTTAGCTGTACCCTCTTCACAGGGACGAGCATCCCCTACCGGCTACAGCTACATCGATACCATTAACCCCAGTGCTGTACCCGCACGACTGTGTGATACGGTCGAGTTAGGTAGAGATGAACTTAAGGTATGGCCACGCTGTCAACACTAACGCCGTTAGTTATTTCCCAGAGCTAGACCCGCACGACTGTGCGATACGGTCGAGTCGGGTAGAGATAGGAATAGCCGTTAACGCTGTGTCTATACTTTAATTTCCCAGTGCTGTACCCGCATGACTGTGCGATACGGTCGAGTCTGGTAGAGATGAGATTAGAGTAAACGCAGCCCGGACATATGAATGTGAGTGCGTGCTATTAAATTCGGCGGCGGCTCTTCTCCAATTCGGCGGCCTGGTCACGGTCCTTCTCCGGCCCGGCGGCGGCAATGTATAAGATTTCTTCTCCCCTGTAAATGCGACCGTCTTCTCACCTTGAGATTTCTGGTAGACTGCCTCGTTTTAGCGGGAGCGTGTCTTATACAGACGTACCGCTTTTCTGCGGATAAATGTAGAAACAGAAGTCGACGATGCCAGCGCCCTCTTTAATGTCATTTTACAACACTCCTCGATCGGTTTATTTGGACTTCGCTGGGAAAATATGGCTATGGGGGAACAAACCATAATTCATAACGGACGTAACTGGTAAATCTCAGATTCCAACTCTCTCTAGTTAATTCACACGACGACCGCAAATTTCACTGTCCTACATTTGCCTATCACTCCAATATTTTCAGCGAAAAAAAAACACTACACAAAACAAAACAAAAACAAGGCAGAGAAAGGATAAAGCGAAAAAACATATGCATAAGCACGAGAGGCATCCTTGCTCATTCACATTCATAAGCTGAACTGTGTTCGCCCCCTCCCCCAAACATTTAGAAAAAATCTGTGTTAGGTATCTACTGAAATGGTCAAACCGTAATGAGCCTTTCGATTTGATGATATGATATATATTTATTATTTAAATTATTTATATTTCCGAGCATTAAAACAAGAAATCTTCGCCTGTGTAAACCTGTTTGGCATGTTTCGTTGTTTCGAAATACTTTTCCCACTACTGTATGGTCACCGGGTTTAGGAACCCTCTTCTCCCACTACTGCATGGACCTCGCTAATAGATGGTCACCTGGTCTAGGAACCCACTTTTACTACTATTGTATGATCATTCGTAATAGGTGGGCATCTGGTCAAGGATTCCACCTTTTACTACTACTGTATGGGACAGTATTAATATATGATTGGCCGTGAATTATATAACGTATGCACAGGGTTGTGGGAGACTGTATGCTTATGGGTGTGTGAATGGATAATCGTTAATGTACGATTCATTGGGTAGGTGTATATATAAATGTACGATTCATTGGGTAGGTGTATATATATCAAGCTCTAGACCTAAGCCTGTAGCTTGTGAGTGTTAGGGTGAATGTATTTCAACCTGTCTGTTGTGTGTTTAAATACGTGTGTGCATCGATAATTCTTTATGTAGGATCTGTGATTGATTTGGTTTAGCTGCACCCTCTTCACAGGGACGAGCATCCCCTACCGGCTACAGCTACATCGATACCATTAACCCCAGTGCTGTACCCGCACGACTGTGTGATACGGTCGAGTTAGGTAGAGATGAACTTAAGGTATGGCCACGCTGTCAACACTAACGCCGTTAGTTATTTCCCAGAGCTAGACCCGCACGACTGTGCGATACGGTCGAGTCGGGTAGAGATAGGAATAGCCGTTAACGCTGTGTCTATACTTTAATTTCCCAGTGCTGTACCCGCATGACTGTGCGATACGGTCGAGTCTGGTAGAGATGAGATTAGAGTAAACGCAGCCCGGACATATGAATGTGAGTGTGTGCTATTAAATTCGGCGGCGGCTCTTCTCCAATTCGGCGGCCTGGTCACGGTCCTTCTCCGGCCCGGCGGCGGCAATGTATAAGATTTCTTCTCCCCTGTAAATGCGACCGTCTTCTCACCTTGAGATTTCTGGTAGACTACCTCGTCTTAGCGGGAGCGTGTCTTATACAGGCGTACCGCATTTCTGCGGATAAATGTAGAAACAGAAGTCGACGATGCCAGCGCCCTCTTTAATGTCATTTTACAACACTCCTCGATCGGTTTATTTGGACTTCGCTGGGAAAATATGGCTATGGAGGAACAAACCATAATTCATAACGGACGTAACTGGTAAATCTCAGATTCCAACTCTCTCTAGTTAATTCACACGACGACCGCAAATTTCACTGTCCTACATTTGCCTATCACTCCAATATTTTCAGCGGAAAAAAAACACTACACAAAACAAAACAAAAACAAGGCAGAGAAAGGATAAAGCGAAAAAACATATGCATAAGCACGAGAGGCATCCTTGCTCATTCACATTCATAAGCTGAACTGTGTTCGCCCCCTCCCACAAACATTTAGAAAAAATCTGTGTTAGGTATCTACTGAAATGGTCAAACCGTAATGAGCCTTTCGATTTAAATGATATATATTTATTATTTAAATTATTTATATTTCCGAACAGCATCCTTGCTTAACAGCGAGTATTTCGAAACAACGAAACATGCCAAACAGGTTTACACAGGCGAAGATTTCTTGTTTTAATGCTCGGAAATACGTCAGAATGCGTCTCCGACCATCTAAGACCCTTGGAGCGTCCGGAGCCTAGGCGGCTCATGGGCCCTCGCCTATTTGTGCTGTGATAGTGGCCCCTCCGATCACCAACTGCTTCCGCCGTGCCTGTGATGGTGTGTTCTATATATTATTTTAGTATCCTCTTTAATTACAACACATATAAGGGAAGTGGGAAGAGGTGCCGACATACTGACAGTGCCACATGACTTCACAGTATAGTCTTCCGGTTAACCTATTCTAAAGCACAGACCAAGAATCTAACGATTCGTGATATGTGTTGTATCTCAGGTACGCCTTTATTGTACCTGTTCATGTGGCAACTTGGATGATATGACCACAAGGCCCCTAGCACCGGCATAAGCGGTATTGGAATTACAAGCGTCTGATCCGTCATTCATAATTCAGCCGTCGTCCATTAAAGAATATCCGCGTCCATAATCCAAAGACCTATTCCATATTCCATATAACAGTATTAGCACCAAATTCAAAAAGACAATCATAGTATACATAAACATAGGCTTGTTTCCTGCAAGAGAGAAGCGGTCAACAGTTTTCAATGATGCTGGCAAGATATCATGATGTTCCAAAAATATCAAATCCGTATCGCTGATCAGTATTCTTAATCCATATGATATTCGTTGTAAAGTCGTTATCTAAAGAATGATGTATCTCAGTCACGCTTTGATTGTGACTGTTCATATGAGTACCATGATCTTGAAGTACATGGGTTCATACGCCCCCTAGCCCCGGGTTAAGCGGAATTAGACACAAGTTACGAAACGTAACGCCATAGATCTTGCACGCTACGCTCGTATTTTGCTATCAGCATGCGATATGTATCGCCAAATTTGAGAACTTGCCAAAGTGGAGGCGCTTGGTGGTGTAGCCCTGTTTTATAAGTTTCTGCAACAATGTTTTGTGACGTTGATTAAAATCGTCACATTTAACACAGGATCTAGCAAATGCTACAACGCGTGATATGTATACGCCATATGCAGGTCCCACTGGAATATTACTGTCCAGAAAGGGATAGTTTACGATGTCGAAATTGTAATCATCTCTTTTGTCATACAGTCGACGAGAGAGAAGGCCCGCTTCATTTTTAAGAGATATAGGTCTAAATATGATGTGCCTGTAGGGCTATCTGTAGTTTCCTTCAAATCCAGTGAAGGTGGATATATATCCTTCATTGCTTCATTTACATAGCGATTATCCACAGCGAGAAGATCGTCTATATAGCGTTTGGTGAATGAGAAGGAACGGGCTTTGAATGGATCGGTTTTTGAAAGCGCCTGCATATAGCCATATTCATAAGAGAACAGATATAGGTCAGCCAACAGGGGTGCACAATTATACAAATGAGTGATACAAATCTAGAGAGCTATGATGGAAATGCTCGGACAACTCGTGTATTGTCCGAGCCCTTATAGGTGTTGTAATTGGTAATTGGTGAGCTGTTTCGCTGTGACAACTCGTACACTGGGGATTGGTGAGCTGTATCGTCGTCAGATGAAAATGACGGCATTTAACACGAAAGACTAGTCTGTAAGGCCCGATGTCGACCTAGCATCAACTTCCCACAAATGCCAACATATATCAAAGGCCAAAAGGTCTGTACAGCGAGCGGGCCTCGGGGACGAAACGTCCACCAGCAGAATCTCGCCATATACAGGTAAAAATTACAACTCATATAAGGGAAGTGGGAAGAGGTGCCGACATACTGACAGAGCCACATACTGACAGTTTGCAGAGCCACATACTAACACAAACACCAGCTGGGGAGCCGCTATGGGTATTTTTACATAAACGCCTTTTAAAGGCCTTTTTGCACGTACACGTGGCGCGACTCTCCAGGAAAGATGCTCACCCAAAGTTCTTACTGAACAGATTCTGCACAGTGTGGATGATGCTGAGCCGCCTTTGGTAAAGAGCTGGGTGACCCGAGCATCCGTCTCCGGCATGAGTTCATCGACGACCACCAAAGTGTCTGATTTCAAGTTGGCCAGGTTGGGTAAGCCTTCCACGAACGTGATGGGGTATTGTTGCATACCCCGCCTGTCATTCTCCGTAACATCACACGATCCGGGCAATGGATGGGGTAATCATGCTATAAGGGTGTTGAACGAGTTTCTGGACGAAGTGTGTCTTGCCTGAATCTGTCGGCCCACCAATGAGGCAGGTGAAGGTGTGTTGCCACCGGGGGTCTATGATCGGAGGTGTACCCGCTGTCGTGGTAACTCGCTCTTGTATATTTTGTACGAGTCAACCGGGGTCGTCGGTGCATCGAGCTTTGGTACCGTTGTCGACACGTTCGTGTATTCACTGCATGTGGCCGTATACGACGGTGTGGTGGGCGCTGCAGTACTTGGTGTAGGACTCGATGTTGACATGGACTGTTTTCGTGGTGTTGTAGTGGTGGTGGCTGGGTGAGGTTTGACTGGCGTAGAGGATGTCTGTATATTCATTTGACTGACACTCCCGGCGGGTGGCTGTGTCCCAGGTGGGATGAGTAGAGTGCTGAGATAGGCTACGTCGTGAAACACACCTCCGTATAAGATGTCCAGCAGGGTTAGCAATGTCACTACGAAGCCCACTTGTGCTTTGCGCGTTTTTAGAGACGCTGTGTTTAGAGACACTTTATCCATAGCACATTGTTCATGGTCGGGAGTAGAATGAACGCTGACGGCGGTGGTTCCTTGCATATCGCTCCAATTTGTAGCCGTTTCATCTGGTTGTCAGCGACCCAGGAATAGAACGAACTGGGCCAGCCTTGTCATTTCACGAAGTGCACAGTCTTGCCTCGGCTTCGCACGATTTTCAGGATGTGTGCCACAGTGTAGTAGTCGTGCATTGTTTTTATCACCCGCTGTAAACCCCTGACGATCTTCCAGTTTATATACCCACGGTTATATAATCACGAAATGCTGAATCGCTTCAGTTGGGGAGATAACTCTTCTCGAACTTGCCCTTACTGATTGAAAACCTTTTTCGGCCGTAGTTGGGACTGGGTGGGGTGCAAGATACGCCACACTTGGGCTTTGTTGCGTTGGGCAACGGTGATGGGCGCTCTCTGAATACTGCGGTGATAGGCCCGATTGTAACGGATTGAAAGTTTCGGGAGGACATCGACGTACCCTCGGGTATTCTTGGTTTAAACAAATTTATTGCAAACACTGTTTACAATGGCAGCTGCGAGATTTGTCCCCGTTTTCGTTCGGATAGGCACGACCCACGCATACTTCGATAGGATATCGATACATGTCAAGATAGACCGATGACCATCGTTGTGTTCGGCGAAGGCGCTCATATCGACTAGATCCGCTTGCCATCTATAGTACCACCAACAATGACCCGGTTCTGTAGAAGATGGCGGCGGTCAACTCGACGGTGGACTACAGGTGTTAAGTATTACATCTTTCACAGAGGTGAGTACCGGATAGTCTCTTTCCGATGTAAACAGCTGGTCCACAATAGGTATCACTTTCTCTAAGGCCGTCCACAGATCGGGATCTAGTGTGAAGCTTCGGGTGGGGGGCATAGTAACGTCCCACACGTGCGAAGAACGGTCCACGGTGTACGTAGATGGAGTTCTCCATGTGGATGGGGTTCCCGTCAAGTTCACCGCTCAACACCCGTTTAAATTTGGTCCAGCGGGCACGGTGTAGTGTAACTGTATTCGATGTGGAATCCGGGCCCGATCAGCAGACTTCACGGTATTCACAATGATGACTTTATCCTCATATACGTGTAATCCCACCTCGGGTTGTGAGGGAAAGGACGGCTCGTAGAACTCGTGACATGATGGAGCAAATGACGCACGATGAATGTCGTACAATGTCACTGACTCCCGTATTTATACCGATCACTCTACATACATAACATCATCTCGGACGTGAACGGAAATGCCCTTTGACCCGGACGTGACCTTTGACCCGGGTGTGACCTTTGACCCGGAAGTAACCGAGCACCGGAAGTGACGTCGTCCATGATGGCCGGATGTGACGTCATCCCCCTCACCACAATAATACCAAATCGATGTTTTCTCTTCTCGAACTTGCCCTTACTGATCCGCACCTGGTCCCCGTTCTTGAACACCTTTTTCGGTCGGAGTTGAGATTGGGTGGGGTGCAAGATACGCCACACTTGGGCTTTGTTGCGTTGGGCAATGGTGATGGGTGCTCTCTGAATACTGCGGTGATAGGCCCGATTGTAACTGATTGAAAGTTTCGAGGACATCGACGTACCGTCGGGTATTCTTGGCTGTAAAACTGTTGGACGGGTCTGTTGAGGAATTCCGTGCCTTCATCGGTTAGCAAATACAAGGGTTCGCGGCCCATTTTGAAGATACCCCTGATCGCAGCTGCGAGATTTGTCCCCGTTTTCGATCGGATAGGCACGACCCACGCATACTTCAACAGGATATCGATACATGTCAAGATAGACCGATGACCATCGTTGTGTTTGGCGAAGGCGCTCATATCGACTAAATCCGCTTGCCATTGAGCATCTATAGTACCACCAACAATGACCCGGTTCTGTAGAAGATGGCGGCGGGCAACTCGACGGTGGACTACAGATGTTAATTATTACATCATTCACAGAGGTGAGTACCGAATAGTCTCTTTCCGATGTAAACAGCTGGTCCACAATAGGTACCACTTTCTCTAAGGCGGTCCACAGATCGGGATCCAGTGTGAAGCTTCGCGTGGGGGGCCTAGCAACGTCCCACACGTGCGAAGAACGGTCCACGGTGTACGTAGATGGAGTTCTCCATGTGGATGGGGTTCCCGTCAAGTTCACCGCTCAACACCCGTTTAAATTTGGTCCAGTTGTCACGGTGTAGTGTAACTGTATTCGATGTGGAATCCGGGCTCGATCAGCAGACTTCGCGGTATTCCACAATGATGACTTTATCCTCATATACGTGTAATCCCATCTCGGGTTGTGAGGGAAAGGACGGCTCGTAGAACTCGTGACATGATGGAGCAAATGACGCACGATGAATGTCCTACAATGTCACTGACTCCCGTATTTATACCGATCACTCTACATGCATGACCATTGTGTCATGACATCATCTCGGACGTGAACGGAAATGCCCTTTGACCCGGACGTGACCTTTGACCCGGGTGTGACCTTTGACCCGGAAGTAACCGAGCACCGGAAGTGACGTCGTCCGTGATGGCCGGATGTGACGTCATCCCCCTCACCACAATAATACCAAGTCGGTGTTTTCTATACTACTCACTCACTGCTAATCGACTGTGGCAGATGTATATCCTAATCTGCTGCCGCTACCTGCTACATTCACATGTCGGTAATGCAATCTACATACTAGTATGCACATCTACATCCCTATTGTTATTGTTTTCTGATTATTATCATGGTCATTTTGGACAGCCTTTCTACAATAAAATTAAATTGCAACTATATAACACCGAATGTATTGATCACCTCACCGCCTTTTACCCGGAATATCTAGTCGTGAAACCTTTCTAGAGAACGTTTTATACGATGGGAGATGCCTGTTAAACAGGTATTTGTACCTGCTTCCTGCCAATATTCTTTTAACCACATTTCAATATTTTTTCCAGACGCTTTATCTCGACAATTTATAATCATAAATGCGATGTTACCCACATAATACATGTTAGACTGACCATACAATAGTTATTCTAGGGTCTCTAGTTTCACTTTAATATGCATTATATGTATATAGAAAAGTCCTTGTAGAGTATATCCCATGTTAGCCTTTTTTAACAGTTCCAGTCTTTCACTCTACGAATTTTTTTTTTTTCGATTTGATAATCTGAGTAATCCCACGTAAACCCAAGTTGTAATATACCTGTTGAAACTCCAGTAGTATATAGAAGACAGTAACCCTCGCATTGACCTTTGACCTCAGAAATTTGCATATCACGTGACAGAGGTCAAAGGTCAATGAGTGCACTTGAGTTGACCTGTATCCTTTCATCTTGTCTTTGACCTTGGATCATGTTTAGACATGTTAGGGCTGAGGTTTTTCCATCACGTGCGGTATGACGTCACTTCCGGTCTGGGTGAATGGGGCGTGACCTGTGAACCTGATAGGACATGTACTGACCTGTCTGTGGGGGTTTTCCCTACAATGTCGTTCACTTTCGTGTTTTTTCGGTGAGGTGCGAAGGGTACGTCCGTGTCTTTTCGGTGAGATGGGAACATGATAGGCCATGTACTGTCTGTGGGGTTTTTCCCGCCAGAATTTCGCTGTCGTCTGCTTGGGGTTGTCACGTGCCGAACACCTGGCTCCCCGAATTGCAACATTGTTGCACGTTCGCAAGAATTGCCCTATATCCGGGTCCTTTAGCAATACCATTGATGGGATGCGTGTACTGACTTGTATTTTAGGAATCACGGGGAGATCAGGTGATAGTTCAAGGTCATATTGAATGATAGGAATGCGTGTACTGACCTGTTCATCCGTGGTTTACATCCGGGGACTTATATCCGGGTCCTTTAGCTGTGTGTTACGGGTTTACACGGGAACAGTCGGGTAGTTACGGAGGAAGACACGGAGGTGACCGAAGATGTCACGGAGGTGCCCGAAGAGACACGGAGGTTACCGAAGATGTTACGGAGGTCACCGAAGAGACACGGAGGTGGCCGAAGATGTCACGGAGTTTACCGAAGAGACACGGAGGTGCCCGAAGAGTCACGGAGTTACCGAAAAGACACGGAGGTGACCGAAGAGACACGGAGTTTGCCGAAAAGACACGAATGTCACGGAAAAACGTATAAAAGAGGGAATTTTTAGGGAATTGCTTCATTCATTGCCCTGCCGATCGGAGCTACCTGACCAGCCTGAGCCAGCCTACCTGAGGAGTGACCAGTCTACCTGAGGAGTGACCAGCCTACCAGTGGAGCCTGAAGCCAGACCGATAGCATGAGACGTGGAGAAGATTTTCCAGAGGATACAGGAGCGCCGCCGGCTGAAGTCTTACCCGAAGACGAGCGTGTGAGTGCGTTGTACCGCCGTCACTGGACCACGATACGCCGTTGTTTCCACCGTCACCGTCGTCTATTGGATTTGTATAATTTTCGGTTGCAGGACCTCACGCATCTTCCTACTAACACCGAGAACATTTTTACAGATCAGGTGACAGCCTTCAAATTGAATGTGACATTTGGGTATATCTTACGGCACAAAGAGACGGACCAACTGCGGTATTTCTACCCCAGTAATAATTCCTATGTGTTTGACCAGCCGTTCACGGTCACGGATGCTATTTCTCTGGAGCCACTCATCGACCAACTGACTACGTTGGATCCATTGGAATGGGCCCGGTTGCAACGTCCCAATACCAAATGGACTGTAGAAATGGTGACGAACGTCACATTTTTCGTCACGAAAATGAGAAATCACCCCATCGACGCTCCTGTTATTCTTCCGCCTTGGCTGCTTATATGAAAAGGACTGTATGCGTTAGCGGCAGGCACACATGGCCCCTACAAAGACCGGAAATGTCTGTTTCGGTGTTTGGCCGTTCATTTGCACCAGTGTAATCCTCGGAATTGTGAAAGAAATGCAACACTGTATTGGGAAGAGTATCTAGAGGCGCAAGATATTGACCCGCGGCAGTTCCGGGGAGTCCCATTCAAGTATTTGGATGTCGTGGAAACACTGTTCCACGTGAATATCTTTATGTACCGTTTACTACCGAAGGAGGAGGAGGAGGATACATTTGTGGCTGAATTGGTTCATCGCTCAACACAATGGTATGCCTCTACGATGAAAGTCAATGTCTTCGACAACGGAGGGGTGAGTCATTTTTCGCTGATCCACGATATGAGCCTGTACGCGCAATCCTACAGTTGTTCTCAATGCCATCGTGTGTTTGACCACTCTGGGCACTTACATCAGCACAAGAAAATTTGTGACAACGCTGTGAAACGCAAATTTCCTGGTGGAGTGTACCATAACACGCCTACTATTTTCGAAGACCTGGCTGATGAGCGGATTGTCGTGCCACTAGAGGACCGTTATTTTCCCTACCGGGCGTGTTATGATTTCGAGGCCATTTTGGAACCCATGGACATTTTCTCAGCCAAAACGCAGTGGACACAGCGCCATATTCCCCTGAGTATTTCCAGCAACGTACCCGGCTATGACGCTGCACCTGTCTGTTTCGTGTCCACTGGGGACTCCCATGAGTTGATTACTCGGATGATGGAGTATTTAGAGGCAGTGAGTGCGGCCAGTACAGAACTGTTGGTGTCCAAGTTCGAGGACGTGCTGGACCAACTCGACGATCGTATTCCTACACCTGGTGTGTCCTTCAGCGACGATGAAGAGTCGGAAACGGAGTCGGAGTCGGCGATGCAGGACATTCAGCCGGAGGCTGTACCCTTACCCGAGCCGTATGCGGAGAAACTGAAGTTACGGTTCCTACAATACCTAGGCCAGTTACCTGTGCTCGGCTTCACTTCGGGGCGATACACTTGAACATGGTGAAGGAATTTCTCTACCCTTACTTGGCCCAGTCCGATACCATCAAGTCCGTCATCAAAAAGATCAACAACCACATGGCCCTCACCACCACATCACTCCATTTCCTGGATGTACGCAACTACTTAGCTCCAAATTACAGCTACGATCAGTGGGTAAAGGCCTATGACTGTGCACAAACCAAAGGGAGGTTCCCTTACACCTATATGTCAACGCTCGACCGCTTGGAGGAAACGCAGTTACCACCCCGGGACGCTTTCTTCGACGATCTGAAGCAAGTGGAATGTCCGGAAGACACGTACCGGGAACTACAGCAAGTGTGGAACGACCAACATATGCAGAACTTGCGTGATTTCCTGGTGTATTATAACGCGGATATTATGGACGCGGATATTCTCTAATGGACTACGGCTGGATTATGAATGACGGACTAGACGCTTGTAATAATAACAACTTAGACGTGGTTCCCTTCCTCGAAGCGGCCGAGAAAATGGCCCAACTCTTTCGGGATCAAATGCACGTGGACATATTCAAAGAGTGCTTGAGTTTACCGGGTCTCGCGCTTCGCCATCTTTTTCAAGATTGCTCCACGTACTTTTCACTCATACAACAAAAAGACGCGGATATGTATGATTGTTTAAAGCAGAATATCGTCGGCGGACCTAGCCTTATTTTCCACCGTTATCACTAGGAGGACGTCACCACCCTTCCAGGTGGGAAACCCTGTGCCAAAATCATCGGATTTGACGCCAATGCCCTGTATCTGTGGTCTCTCGCCCAACCCATGCCCAGTGGGCATTATACACGCTGGTTGGCGGAAGGCCAGCATTTCCGACCTGAACGTACACCGTACAAGCATCTGGCTGACCAGTGGTTGGATTGGGAAGCCGATCGACGGGAATTTCTATACGACACCAAACCAACGCCACAGAGAAGCGGATAGGAGATCGTCGACTCCCCGTCGATGGGTTTGCTATACTCCACAATAAACTCACCGTATTCCAATTTTACGGGTGTTACTGGCACGGCCACCAATGCCATTCCAGCGCTGGCCGCTTCAACGAACGACGTGGAAAATAGGCGGAAGAACTACGGGCAGAAGTGGTGGAGAACGGGGATTACGCGAAAGAGATGGGGTACCAGCTCATCGAAATGTGGGAGTGTGAATTTCACACCATGTGCCAGGCCCTCCCATACTTACGTCGCTTCATTAAAGCGCGAGAGTACCCTCTCAATCGCCGACGACTCCTGACCCAGCCACAGCTTCTCGACGCCGTTCGTTCCGGGGACCTCTACGGGTTTGTAGAATGCGATCTGCATGTTCCAGACAATCTCAAGCCACTATTCGCCCAGTGCCCATCCATCTTTAAAAACACGCTGGTGAGTCGGGATGACATTGGAGACACCATGGGCGCTTATGCTGAGCAACACGAATGCCTGCCTCGTCCTCCTCGGATGCTGATCGGAAGCATGTGGGGAGAAAAATTCTTGCTGGATACCCCTCTGCTACAGTGGTACATGAGCCACGGCCTCGAAGTGACGCGAGTGTACCAATTACAAGCGTCTAGTCCGTCATTCATAATCCAGCCGTCGTCCATTAGAGAATATCCGCGTCCATAATCCAAAGACCTATTCCATTTTCCACATAACAGTATTAGCACCAAATTCAAAAAGACAATCATAGTATACATAAACATAGGCTTGTTTCCTGCAAGAGAGAAGCGGTCAACAGTTTTCAATGATGCCGGCAAGACATCATGATGTTCCAGAAATATCAAATCCGTATCGCTGATCAGTATTCTTAATCCATAATATTCGTTATAAGTCGTCATCTAAAAAAATGATGTATCTCAGTCACGCTTTGATTGTGACTGTTCATATGAGTACCATGAGGATCTTGAAGTACATGGGTTCATACGGCCCCTAGCCCCGGGTTAAGCGGAATTAGACACAAGTTACGAAACGTAGCGCCATAGATCTTGCACGCTACGTTCGTACTTTGCTATCAGTATGCGATATGTATCGCCAAATTTGAGAAACTTTGAGTGGAGGCGCTTGGTGGAATAGCCCTGTTTTATAAGTTTCTGCAACAATGTTTGTGACGTTGATTAAAATCACATTTAACACAGGATCTAGCAAATGCTACTAAGCGAGATATGTATACGCCATATGCAGGTCCCACTGGAATATTACTATCCAAGAAAGGGATAGTTTACGATGTCGAAATTGTAATCATCTCTTTTGTCATAAAGTCGACGAGAGAGAATGCCCGCTTCATTTTTATAGAGATAGAGATCTAAATAAGATGTGCCTGTAGGGCTATCTGTAGTTTCCTTCAAATCCAGTGAAGGTGGATATATATCCTTCACTGCGTCATTTATATAGCGATTATCCACAGCGAGAAGATCGTCTATATAGCGTTTGGTGAATGAGAAGGAACGGGCTTTGAGTGGATCGGTTTTTGAAAGCGCCAGCATATAGTCATATTCATAAGAGAACAGATACAGGTCAGCCAACAAGGGTGCACAATTAGTACCCATTGGAATACCTATATGCTGCTGATATATTGTGTTGCCAAATTTCACATAGATATTTTTAATGAGAAATTCAAGCAACTCTATAAACAAAGAAACATCCCATGAATGATATCTCTTGTATGTAGTCAGGCTAAAGAATGCTTTATGGCTTCCGACATTAATATATCTACGATCAGTTTTCTTGAACACAGATACTATTAATGAACTTATACGGTCAATAAGGTCCTGATTAGGGATTGTAGTATAGAGAGTCGAGAAATCCCATGTGGATACATGTCTGTGCGGTATGTGACCTTCAGCATCAAGTTCTTCCGTAAGACATTTTAAGTTTTCAATATCCACATACATTCAACACTTAGGGAGAGTTCTGCCAAAGCGGCGCAATACCTTTCCCAAAATGCTTTTACCTCCTGAAGGGCCCTCGTCAATAGGATGAAGAAGCTTGGTGGTGCGGCTTTAGACCAGCTATGAATCTAGCTTTGTATGGTGATTTATGCATTTTGGGAGTCCAGTATATTTTTGGTATGTCGTTATGATTGGTTGGAAGACAAATACCTCTTTCCTGAGAAACTTTTTGTGATTGTTAAATAAATCTTCCAGAGTAAATGCAGTTTGGGAGTAAGTAGACGTATTTGATGAAGATATGTCTACACTCAATTCTTTAACCAGCACCTGGTAATAGTAATATTTACATATGAATATTATATTATTCGGAGCTTTGTCTGCTGGGACTATGACGAATTTACTCTGGAGATTTGCTAGAACTTCTTGCGAATTGAGGTTTCTCAGAACTTGTTTTGCTTGGGAAAGAGTACTTCTGTCAATATGGCGGATTGTTTCAACGACCTTGCTCTTGGTGAGGTCCAGCCAATCAGCGAGTACTGTAGGTTCAACTTTTTCTCGCTTAGGCCAATCAATAACGTACTGTTCTAATGCAGACAGGACTATCTTCTGGTCGGCCTTCAGATTTATTCTTCTTGGCTCTCTATATTTAGGTCCTTTCATCAGGAGTAATTTCAGATCCTTATCACTCACCACATCAAGGTCACCAGTCACAATATGTTTGCATGGTGTATAGATAAAGTTCGACGATTCACAATCACAACTATAGCCTCCTGACGTGTATAAGTTCCAGTCAAACTCCTGGACAGCATTGGAGTAATTGAATATTTTGGTGGCTATAGATTTAGTGTACTTATATGAAATGCAAGGAGGTTCTGTGAACTTAAAATAGTTTGGTACAGCGTTGCGTACCTCTGGATCATTCAGGATTCGAGGTAAATTAATGATGTCCAGTCCTTTATCTAAGTAGTTGAGTTTCAAGAAAAGCCGATCTTGAGAGGTTTCGATTATGTTCACTGGACGATACAACCGAAAATACGCTATATCTTGACATACTTTAATGATTTTTGATGGTATTATATTTCCTGAAGACGCAGATTGTTGTATATCTCTGGCTATTTGATCTAAAGCTCTCAGAGGTAACGCATACAGAACTGTACGTAAGCTATGTATACTATTGGGTGTGTTAGTTAAACCCACTAAGTAATTTAAAGTGATATGATCGTGAATCATCGAACTATTAAACTTTCGCCAACCATGGCTGCGATGTCTCCGTTGATACGTACCGAACGACTGTTTTGCGGGGCATGCCGACATCGTCACACCTGCCCGTCGTCAAGGCGATAAAGATCCTAGTCAGGCCATTATCGGCGAATCCTGGAAACTCACGGGCAATGGTTACTATGGAAAAACGGTCACCAACCAAGACAAGCATGTCAACGTGAATATCTGCACCACCCAACAAGCGCGCAAAAAGATCAACTCGCCTCTGTTTCGATCCGTGGACGTCATCGATGATGATACGTATGAAGTCAGTTCAGCCAAGAAGACCATTCGTTACAACCTTCCGCTCCAAATTGGATGTATGGTATACCAGGTGGCCAAGCTGAGGATGCTGCAATTTTTATACGATTTCATGGCGGTATATTTCAATCCATCAGATTGGCAACTCATGGAGATGGACACGTACTCTGCCTACATGGCCGTCTCTAATGCAGATTGGGAGTCACTCGTCAAACCTGAATTACGTACGCAGTATGAGGCGGAACGGGACCAGTGGCTACCTCGACGTGAGCATTACCAGTACGGCAAGCGGACGCCGGGTCTCTTCAAGTTAGAGTGGAGTGGAGATGCCATGATCGCCCTGTCGTCCAAGACGTACTATTGTTACGGAGGTGATGGAAACAACAAGTTTAGTTGTAAAGGCGTCAACCGACGTGACCCTGCCATCGACAAAGCCCTCTACCTGGGCGTGCTACAAAGCCAAGCCAGTGCGAGTGGCACTAACAGAGGATTCCGGGTCGTCGACCACCAGATGCGAACCTACATCCAGAAACGAGACGCCTTCACATTTTTCTATCCGAAACGGAAAGTCCTTCCGGATGGAGTCAGTACCACCTACCTGGACTTGTGAAACTTTTTTGATAGTATGAGTTAAACTAGTACTGTAAAAAATTAACATACACCTGTAACAGTCGGGATGTCCGCCGGGCGCCGGTTAACAGTGCTGGTCTGCGCAATGCAGGTCGTAGGTTCGAATCCTACTCCTGACAGTGTTGCCCAACTGTATTGTTCACATTCTTTGTACATATTTTAACCATTCTTGTTCGCCTGAATATAATTGTAACTCTACTGTTCACATTCTTTGTACATATTTTAACCCTTCTTGTTCGCCTGAATATAAAAAAAGTCAAAACGTCACTTGTGTTTTCATGAATTTTTTATTGAACATCAATGAACGTCAGAACAATAAGAACGCATTTAAGACAACCAGAGAAATGGGGCATGCACATTAAAACGAGAGGCAGCCCAGTCGTACACTAAGACATCACGGTCTTCGGCTTGAAAATAATCATCAAACATATGTACAATGGTTTGCATAGAATGTCCTCTACTCCGGTGAGTGAGATAAAACACACAGTACTGTCCGCATACACTACTCAAGGGTCCTTGTAATCTTTTAGTTTTCCAACGCCACACTGTAGTAGATTCGTCCATGAACTGGGTCAAATCGGGATGCACGGGTGCAAGTTCGTAGGAATCAAAGTATTCTCCTTGACCCCGGGCGTCCACGTATACAGCCACCCAATGTTCACCCGGTCGAGTACCAGGGTCAGTATTCAGAATGTAGGCCACAGGGGTGGATGGGGTGGGAAAGACATTGCGTGGAAACACACCTCGAAAGGGTACCCGGGGATCCCGCTGGAGTATGGCCATGAGCTGCTCTGTATCCATGACTCTAGCTGGCGTAGTCACACAGGACGTTTCTTTGCTGATCCACGGTGATGACGTTATCAAACTCGGCGTAGCAAATCACGTTAATGGTATGGGGTAGAGCTACCGAGACACGCAGTTCCAACCGTAAATTTCCTTTCTTGAGCAAGGCCAGTTGATGATCGTGTTCCAAGGTAGGGGTGAGGTCGAAGGCGAACAAAGTGTACCCACGGGCAAAGTCTCGTCGAGTGATGGTATTTCCTTCGTCCTGATTGTTTTGTCCTGTGGCTGTAAACAGGTTCAGGTAGCTCCGCACATAGTGATGGTTACCAAAATCCATTTGATGACCGGCCACGTGCAATGCCACAAAGTTGATGTTGAAATGTTGAAAGTGGAATGGATTCTCTCCACTGGCCACTGAAACTGGTATTGGTGACACACGCCAGGGTAAGACGTTTAGGCAAATCCCCTAGAAATAAATTTTCACGATTGGCCATCATCGTACCTGCTGGCACAGAGAACACCTTGATCTGTACGCGTCGGACGGGATACAGGGCTGGTTTTTTCGATAAGTCTTCCATGTGACTCACCAACACCCCTGTTGCAAATCCACCGTACGGACAAACAGGGCTGCATCTTCTATGATGATCTTGTAATGGGCGGGATCTCCACCGGCCATCAAAGCGAAAGTGGGTGGGGAACGGATCAACTTGATCTTGATGGATACGCCGTTCATCATGTAGCGGTCTTGCAGGAACAGATCGGCGTGCAGTCGTCCCATCATATCCACAGACCGGCTACCGGCTGTAAACTGTCTGCGATGGCAGAACCCGGTATTGGCAATGGTGGTCGCATCCATTGCTCCGGGCGTATCTCTGTAGTACAGTGGGGCTGACAAGTGTGTTTTTTGGCATTGTCTCCGTACGACAACAGCGTCTCGATGTAGGCTCGATACGGGTACGTATTGGTGAACGTACTGATGAGTTTATCGTTCAGACTAATATCCACCTGTTGGAACAGCGAGTACAGCCAGAGATTCACTGGAGCTACGACCGCTTCGGCCGCGATGTCCGTCCGATCTCCGTTCACCAC
>JAVTVY010054328.1:0-31411 GCA_036873755.1 Hanleya hanleyi
AAGTTATTGGCCAAAAACAAATCTCAGATTTTGTCATCAGGTGGCGTCACTTTCTGAGCAGAAGCGGATAACGCACTCCCAAGCAACATCTCATGGCAAGGTACAATGTATATGCATGCCTAATTTGGGAAGAATTTGATGAGCAGTGCTCAAGTTATTACCCGGAAACCAAATTTCGAGCAACATTTCAAAGCGTTTCAAAGTTATTGCTTGCAGCAGAAAAGAGCGGAAAAAACCCTAATGGTGCCACCTACAGGCAGATCTTTCTGAAACGCAATACCAATCAACATCTTGTCACAAGGAATGCATATGCAACTAGATACAGTCGATCGAATACGATTGGAGGCATGCCTTTTGCATCTTTAGTAAAGGAAACATTCATAATTTGTGAAGAAAGTAAAAACGTAAAAACATCATTAACATGGCCCCATAAGATAACTTGAGGGTATCCACATACCAAATTTAAAAGAATCCATTAAGGTCCAACAATTACTGTCCGGAAATGCAATTTTACCTTGGCCCTCAGGTAGCACCATGTGTAGGCAGATAGGCATAAAAAATAATCCCAAACGAGATCTTGAAGCAAGATCCCTTGACATGGGAAACAGAAAATGTTAACTTGGCCTACAGGTGGTGCCACCTATGAGCAGATCGACAAGAAAAACAATACTAAGTGAAACCTTCAGGTAAGGTACATGTATACCAAGTTCATTATTAAGTATTAAAAAGTTATTGTCTGGAAACAATTTTAAATTTACCCCCAGGTGGCACCACCTATAAGTGGGTCGGCATGAAAAAAAATGTCAAACGAGAAATTGAGGCGAGGTACCTACACACCAAATTTGGAAACACTTAACTTAGCTTTCAGGTAGTTCCCCTATCAACATGAAAAACATTCTCAAGCCAGATCTTGAGACAAGGTACCACCACACCAAATTCGGAAAGAATGCTTAAGGTTTTCAAAAGTTATTGTCTGGAGATGCAATTTAATTTGGCCCAAGGTGGCGCCACCCAGAAGCGGATTGGCAAGAAAAACAATTCCAAGCAAAAATATATACATGTAGACAAGGGATCCATTTACCAAATACAAAAACATGGGTCTGTGTCTGATAAATTGAAATCTTTTGGGGTTGCAATTATCCCAATATTGCAGACAACACACAAATTTCAGCTTCTGCCAAGATATATTGGAGATATATACATGTATGCTCAACCACAATATATGAGGGTCGGGCGAGGGCTAGTTTGGGAGATAGAGGGTGTGGCTCGGCACCCTGGGGATGGGGACATGCTCTTCTTGAGGGTAGTGGTAGGTGTGCTGACATGAAAGCCATAGAAAGCTCCCTGTACATGAAACAACCACACTGACAACAATTTTGCACCCAATTCACTGTTTTTGGGGCAATTTCATGCTTCAGGACCTATGTTGTCTGCTTTGGAATGTAACATATAATATAGCCATTTTCCCGGTTCAAATCGGTTATGGACTGAGATCCAGCTTGGACAAATAAATATATTCCATTCACTTAGGTTTAAACAAAGGGCCATAACTTTTGAAAATATAACCAAAAACAGAGTAACTTCACGCTGCATACCTATGGGTCACTGACCACATATCATGCAAATTTCATACTTGTTCATACAATAATTAATATTAACCGAGATCCAGACTTACAAATCCCAATTCACAAAGATTTGAAGAAAAAGGGCCATAACTCTTGAAAATATAGGCGAAATGTGGAGAAACTTCACGCCGCACAACTACAGGGCACGGACCATATATCCTGCAAATTTCATAATTGTCCATACAATATTAACCGAGATCCAGCCCGGACAAGTTCCAATTCACCAAGATTTGAAGAAAAAAGGGCCATAACTCTTTAAAATATATGCGAAACGTGGAGAAACTTCACGCTGCACAACTATAGGGCACTGACCACACATCCTGCAAATTTCATAATTGTCCATACAATATTAACCGAGATCCAGCACGGACAAGTCTCGATTCATGAAGAATTCAGGAACAAAGGGCCATAACTTTTGAAAATATGAGCGAAACGTGGAGAAACTTTACGCTGCACAACTGTGGGTCACTAACCACATATCATGCAAATTTCATACTTGTCCATACAACATTAACCAAGATACAGCCCGGACAAGACCCATTCACAGAGATTTCAGAAAAAGGGCTATAACTCTTGAAAATTATAACGGAACACGAAAAAAACTCTACGCTGCACAACTACGAGCCACTGGCCACAGTCCATGCAAGTTTCAATCCTGTCCATGAAATATTAACCGAGATATTGCCCGGACAAGATATTCGGACGGACGGACGGACAAAGCGATCGCTATATGCCCCCCTCTAGTTAGAGGGGGGGGGGCATAAAAAACAGGGGTTCGGTACTGCGGGGATTTCCCCACCAGTTATTTCATATTATACTTCTGAAATATAATAAGGTTCATGCAAAAGCTTTAGGGTAAATCATTTGATGTGGAATAGAATGATTTCATAGCAAAGTTGAAGGATATTGCAGACAACACACAAATTTCAGCTTCTGCCAAGATATATTGGATACATGTATGCTCAAACACAATATATGAGGGTCGGGCGAGGGCTAGTTTGGGAGATAGAGGGTGCGGCTCGGCGCCCTGGGGATGGGGACATGCTCTTCTTGAGGGTAGTGGTAGGTGTGCTGACATGAAAGCCATAGAAAGCTCCCTGTACATGAAACAACCACACTGACAACTGCATGCCATCATCTATCACAGTCCGAAAAACCACAAGGTGGAATTCAATTCAATTCAGGAAATTGATCATATGCACAGTGCGCACCCAAACTTTAAGAACTCAGTTGTAATTAATATAGTAAGTTACACTGTGGACACAAATGGTTCCTGCAGAAGCTTCAGGGTAAATCATATGATGTGAGATACAATTATTTGATAACAAAATTGAAGAAAATGTTGTCCTTCATTTAAGACGACACGAAATTTTAAAAAAACAGGGGTCCGGTACTGCGGGATTTCCCCGCCAGTTATTTCATATTATATTTCTGAAATATAATAAGGTTCATGCAAAAGCTTTAGGGTAAATCATATGATGTGGAATAGAATGATTTCATAGCAAAGTTGAAGGAAATGTCCTTCATTTAAGACTACACAAAATTCAAAACTAACACAGGTTCGGTACTGCCGGATTCCCCTGCCAGTTATTTCATATTATACTTCTGAAAAAAAATATGATTCCTGCAAAAGCTTTAGTGTAAATCATATGATGTGGCATAGAAGGACTGGACAGCAAATTTAAGAAAATGGTGTCCTTCATTTAAAGCGACATGAAATTTAAAACAGCGAGAAGCGGAAGAAAGAAGAACAAATGACAAACGCATTTAGGCATTTAGGGATGCCTAATTATTAGACATTATTAGACAAAGCATTTGGAAATTATCGCTTGTGAAGAATTTGAATGGAAACCACGGACATGCACAGAAGATTGGAACAAGACCCAGTGGCGCCACCTACAGGCGGATCTTGCTGAAACGTAATACCAACAGACGTCTTGTCGCAAAGAATGCAGATGCCAAATTTCCGAGGAATCCGACAAAGCATTTAGGAGTTATCGCTTACGAAGTATTTGCACGGACATGCACTAAAGATTGGAACAAGACCCAGTGGCGCCACCTACAGGCGGATCTTGCTGAAATGAAATACCAAGAGACATCTTGTCGCAAAGAATGCAGATGCCAAATTTCGGAAGAATCCGACAAAGCATTTAGAAGTTATTGCTTACGAAGTATTTGCACGGACATGTCCGTGCATGCACGAACACATAGAAGCAAGACCCCAGTGGCGCCACCTACAGGCGGATCTTGCTGAAACGTAATACCAAGAGACGTCTTGTCGCAAAGAATGCAGATGCCAAATTTCGGAGGAATCCGACAAAGCATTTAGAAGTTATTGCTTACGAAGTATTTGCACGGACATGTCCGTGCATGCACGGACACATAGAAGCAAGACCCCAGTGGCGCCACCTACATGCGGATCTTGCTGAAACGTAATACCAAGAGATGTCTTGTCGCAAAGAATGCAGATGCCAAATTTCGCAAGAATCCGACAAAGCATTTAGAAGTTATCGCTTGCGAAGTATTTGCACGGACATGTCCGTGCATGCACGGAAACATAGAAGCAAGAACCATTTTAAAGTCCCCGGCCGCGTTGCGGCGGGGGACAAAAAAATGAGGAGGGAGGGGGCGGGGGTGTCTCATGGCGGTGTGATGGATAAGCATGTCCCATGGTTAAGAGTGTCTGGCTCCTATCTTCTAACACAGCTAGGACACTCTTCTTCAGATATCTCCAGAGGTAGGACACTCTTCACTCAATAAAAATATAGGAAACGGGACACTTATCCCAACCTCCCCACAGAGCATGCTCCATTTCGCAGGCTCCAATAACATCCCTGCCTCCAATAGCGGAAGTTGACCTTTACTACGTTGCTATGACGTATAGGGGAAACCAACCAACGCACGGTTCAGTTTGAATCCGACCAAACAACTCCTTTAGTGTTGCACATGAGCGAACTACTTTTCATATGCTCTGTCCAGATAAACAGGAAAAATTATCTCCAGATAATTCTTTTTTAACGCTAGGTCAACGGAGGTATTATGCAGACTTGAAAAGTAATCAAAATTTTCGTTAAACATCTATTTTACTATATATGATGTCACTGCCGGCGATGTGCGCGAAGGCCCCGAATCCGGTCCAAAAATCTGACTAGTGGCTGGGGTGTTATTAGACCCCCAGCGAGGTGGTTGCACTTATCCCACTTATCCCCGGACACTCTTAGCCACCACACCGGAGTGAGGAGTTAATGATAATAATCTTGATCCAAGGGGGTTTTTCATGGTTGAATATTAACCATCTCCCAGTCGACAAAAGGGGCGGCGGATGCGGGGGGTCAGGGGGGCTGCAGCCCCCCCCCCAGTTTCGAGAGGGTGGGGGCTCAGCCCCCCCATGCAGTTTCAACAAAAGCTGGGTGGCTTTTTCATGATTTTGGTCCTAATGTGACCAGAAAAACAGGCTGAGGTTTTTTTCAGCGGCGCTTCGCGCCGCCCTGTAGGCTAGGTTTTCACGGAGCGGCGACTTTACACTGGAGGGGCACGTTGCTGTTTGGTTTAAAGTGCTCTGATTTGTTCCTTCTTCTGTTCCGTTCGCAATGACCAAGAACTGTTTTAGATGTTAATTTACATAGAAATTGCATTAGCTTTATTGGACGATTAGCTGATTATCAAATTTAGAAATCAAAATTACGTTCATATTATTTCTTTTTTTTGTGTTCACATATTGCTCTTCAAACGCGTCATCGCCGTCCCAGAGGAGATACGATAGTTGAGAAAGAATATGACTTTCAGAAAAACGACCAAACGTCGTTGTTTGTTTGCAACCAAAAAAATCAACAAATCAGTTTTTTCTTATAAATAACCAAAAGCATAAAAAAAACAATATATGCAGTTCATTACACAGGCATGGCGGAACATGGAGTGGTGGTTGTTTAAAGTGCTGTGCTTTGCTGATACTTGTTATTCCGTTCGCTATGACGAATCGTGACTGCTACATATGGTAATTTGCATGGAATATGCATATGCGTCATCCAACGATTAGCTGATTTATAAAAGTTCAAAATCAAACTTAGTTTCATATTATTTCTTTTTGTGTTCATACGTTTGTCTTCAAACGTGTCAGCGCTCTCCAACCCTCTGCTGAAATGTTAATTTCTTCGAGATCACTGCGTATAGTTCGAATTTTGGAAAAGAAAAATACTTTTTTTTACATTCAAAAGTTATCAACTCAATTTTTGTTTTATAAATGACGAAAAAAATCACAAAAACAATCTCAACAAGATTATCATTCACACAACGAGTGGATTATAGTCATATACTGAATTTATCAGTCGAAAAAATGCAGTTGGCGGATGTCGAAAAGATGCTGTCAAAATGCGCCAGAACGCGCCATATGGCATCTAAATTTTCAAAAAAATTCCGGGGGGCTTCGCACCTGCGGCGCTCGCATCAGGAGTTCCGCAATATTCCCCAACGAACCAGCCTACGGGCTTGATTATGTCCGATGTTCAGTCACTTTTGAAAAAGCAGTTCCCGTTTGTTCAGGGTTTAGAGGAAACTGGTAAGGCTCCGATGTTTCAAAAGGATGAAGGTCGGTGGGTTAATAGTTCTCCGTTCTCTTATGTAGATGGGCCGGCTGGTCAGATTCATCACACTGGTAAGCCTGATTGTTTTGAAGACATGGTAGGTTGTGACGGGAAAGATGGTAGGAAAAGGTGTACTGTTTGGAAACATTTGTCTTGTGCTCAGCCAAATGACAATTCTACTGATTGGTTTTGTGACAGACATACTCAGTAGACAAAGAGATTATTTCTTTTATGTTACTCCTTTGTTGTTTTTGGGGATTTCCGGAACAAAGGACCAATTAGTGTGTGAACAGTGTTCCAAAATCATTTTTTGTGCTTGTTTTTACTTCATTTTATAAATTAAATGTATTATCAATTAGTAAATTTATATTAATAAAAAATCCAAGAAGAAAAATTACTGAGAACAAAATATGTATATTCCTGGTCAGTTTTCATTTCGATTTATAAAAATATATGTATTTAAAATTAATGGTCAATTCAATATTTTCACTATTTCCATTTACATTAAGTTATTATATGACAAACATTCAATTATTTGAAAAATAGGATATTTTTTGTGCAAACTATGCTTTTAAAATTTAATTCGACACTTATGACCTACCGACATAACCAATCTTCCAATAAACTTACCCGCGATCCTTATTCCGGATTTTCGGAATCTTCTGAAGTCCGTCTCCAAATCCGAGTTTTTAACTCGCTTCACTAATCCGTTTTACGGCAGATTCAGCTGAAAATGTTGTGATTTTCAATCGGTTTTTTTCAGCGAACCCTTTTACGGAAAACGGTAGAAGGTACATGCATATATTTTATATCATTTTATTCGTATAAAAGTAGAGCATTCCGGAAACCTAAAACTATTTCAGTCAGTTCACGCAATAATTTTCCGGACAAGAAAAACCGCATGTCGGTCGGTCCAGAAAAAATTTCAGCGAAGTCGACACGATTTTTTCAGTTGATATCTATCTCAAAAATAAAAATAAAATTGTCATCAAACTATATATTTTTGAAAAGAGAATCTCTTCAGAACCAGTATTAAGCGAGCTATCAACAAATAACCTACCGAGTTTCCGTTTTTTCAGTCGAATTCAAAAAATTTCAGTCGATTATCTGATCCCAAAAATAAACACACAAAATGGCGGCGCTGCTGTGGGAATTCCCCTTTTGGCATCGATCGTGCTGCCATCTGGAGGAAAGGAAGACAACTCGGACTAGGCGAAACCTCTGTGGGTCATATTCCGGGTGATCTCCCCTGATTGGAACATTTGCATGTTATTCTATACGGGGAATGCATGTATGGGATAGGAGTGGTCATTATTTCTTCTCGGGATTTTACTATGGGGTGTGGCATCTTGTTTTTTTCGTCTCGAGCTGTAGAACACGAAGCTGAGCGGTGATTTTTTTTGTAAAGTTCAGGTAGGTCTGGATAGGCCCATACTGGCTCAGTGGACAATGTTTGTCCCACTGGGAAACCCACTCCTGGACATTTGCGGTATGGATTGTGGCATCTTGTTTTTCTCGTCTCACCACGTAGAACACGATGGTAGGGGTCTCGAAGCTAAGCGGTAAAAGTTTTTGAAAAAGTTCACGGAGGTCTGATGGGGTGGATAGGCCCATACTGGCTCAGTGGGCAATGTTTGTCCCACTGAGAATCCCACTCATGGACATTTACGATATGGGCTGTGGCATTTGTTTTTCTCGTCTCACCACGTAGAATACGATGGGAGGTGTCTCGGAAGCCAAGCGGTGAACTTGTTTGAAAAAGTCACTGTGCGCATGCGCATTGGGCAAGTAGCAGGGGCCCATAGTGGTCCGATGGGGTCGTATGAAGTCTTATTTTGAAGCTCTCGTGAAGGAGCATCCGACTGGACTAATGTATCGTCCGTTTCCATCATTCTGCGCATGCGCAGTCTGGCTGTAGTATAGAAAGCAGGCATTTGGGGGTTCGTGGAGGTATGTTGAGTGATTGAGGGACCATCCGTGGTCCAAATGAACCGTGTGGGGTATCAGTGTGAAGCTGTCGTGGGGTAGAGTCAGACTGGCATGTTTTTATTGGAAGTCGCGTCAATCTGTGCATGCGCAGTTGGGGTGTAGTAAGTAAAGTGGTCATTTTGGGGTTTGTGGGGGTGTGTTTCCCTGGTCCAAATGGACCGTGTGGGGTATCAGTGTGAAGCTCTCGTGGTGTAGACCAAGACTTGAGGGATGGCCTCGGCATCTGTGACGTCATCAGTAGGAGTAGTAGCGAAAATTAAACATTTATAAATAATGTTGGTGTTTGTTACCAAATCAAACCTGTTATCACTTCAATGCCAATATCCTCCATTTGGAGATCTTCTGCAAACAAAATTATCTCCCTTGATCGCTGCGTCGATCGTCCGCCAGGTGGCGTGCACTCCGCGCATGTCCATCACTCTTTTTCCCATGTTGAGCAAGACCTGTTTTGAGTCAAGGCCGAGCAAAGAGGGGAGGATGGGTTGGGCAAATCAACGTTGATAACAGGTTTGATTTGGTAACAAACACCAACATTATTTATAAATGTTTAATGTTTGTGTCCCAAATCTTCACCTGTTATCACTTCAATGCCAGACTCCCAACAGAGGAGGTTGGGTAGCCGGCCTTGTGACTTGCTTTTGGATTAAGCGGAGCACGCCTTGTTCTGATTTTGTAAATCTAATATGCTTAATAATATCCTGATAATTCCCGTGTCGTATAGAAGCGTAGGGAGCTCAAGGTATTACAAGTAATGCGGCGAGAGGTGGACTCTGTTCCATCGTTTGCTCGCATACTTAGCTAGATAATCAGATGCCATCGTGATGTCTTGAAGTCCCTTTGTCTCTGGCATGGTATGTCTTCTATACTTACCGAATTGTCGGGATCTTGCTTGCTTGATCGGTGCCCCCCCTTTTTTTGATAGGAGTGGTAGACTATACCCTAGGTTGTAGGTATAGGTCCAGTGTAGTCATCCTATCTGTCTGTACAGACATGTCTGAAGATAGCAATCAGTATGAGTTGAATTGATCGTCCAAGCGCAGGTGTCAACAGTATCGTTTAACGATAAGTTTTCCCCAAAGTGGCCCGGGCGTCACACTGGCTCATCTTGTGAGACGATGTCTCCATAAAGGAGAAGGAGCGTTGATGGCGAGTTGGTTAACCCAGTCGGCAGTCTTCTTCAACCCAGACGGTGATCATGGACTAGTGATGTCCGCTGATGGGTCTGTTAAAAGTGATGAGAGAGGAAGACAGCTGGAACCTCTTGTCGGTTCTATAAAGAGTGCTCTAGGCCTCTGACTGGTTTTTTACCTCTGACTGGATATAAAAAACCTCTTCTCCTCCAGCAGGTACACGAAACCTGTAGCGCTGGAATCTGGTACAGTCTTTGGATGTATGGTCCCCGACGTGTGGAATCGTTCTAAATGACGAGATCCGGGATGGGATGAAAGGATCTGGTTGACCAGTCTGTCATCCCTGTCAAGGAACTAGGTTCTACTGCGCAATGCTCTGATTGCGTAGTGAAGACTGTCATGGATCTGTCTTGCAGGACAGGATCTTGACTGTAGTTGGTAGAACTGGTTGAATGGCAGGCGCAAGAATGCCCTAGTACCACATCCAGGTTTCCTTGGGTGGTAACTGATGTGTTCGGCGAGACTGTGAGGTGAAGACCCTGGAAAGCCGAAATGCTGGAACGTAGTCGGTTCCGTGGGTGAACTTGACAGCTCTGGATGATGCTGAGTGATACCCCTGTGTACTGCTTGACTGAGATTCTCTGCCCTAATGCAGAAGGAAAACCCAGCTGTTGCTGGAACAGAAACAGTGTTGGCCACAGGTCCTCTACTATAGTACATTCTCCGGGCTTGATGCGACTGTACAGTAAATAGTCGCTTGCTGCTGTCATTGTCTGTACAATTGGTCCTGGAGAAAAAACCCTGGTCTGCACGGAAAATCTGGACCGTAGCAGACGTGGGGGTTCGGCCGTTGCGGGTCCCGGTGCCTCCGTGGGAAAGTGAACTTCCGGTTGTAGTACCCTGTAGGGCCTGGAGGAAGCTGTCGGCGGGAACCCTGAAGTGATGTGAAACACATGGTGTTGTGACATGGTATTGCTGATACCATGCTGCTAGGACCAGTGTCGATGTTTCTAGAAGATGGTGACTGGAATCTTGCTCCCCCCCAAACTTGACGTAACTGACGACCGTACTGAACGTTCGTAATCAGTGCTGATGTGTTGTACAACCGCAACCTCCAAGGGGGACCGCCTTCTAGCGTAGATATCCCTAAGGAAGATGATGCGTTGCTTGTCTATCGTGGTATCCAAGTGATGTGTCGGCTATCTGTTGCCGGACTAATGGACCCCTCTAAGCTATGAATTCCGCATCGGTGAATGTGAACTTCTATGTGCTTGGTTGAAACTGCCTCAGGCATCACCGCTCTGGAAGGGGGGTGAAGATGTTCCGGGACGAGCATTCTTATATTGCTTGTTCTTGCGCTCAGAATCAGTTGTAGTTGAGAAACTGTAATGAGGAGTACCTGGAGCTAGCCAAACTGTGCTAGGTCCTGGGTGAGTAGTAGACTGTAGTTCCATCCCACGGACCTCTGGGTCATGGTGTTGATGGTCTGGTTCTCGGTGCAGGTTCCAATGCCGGAAACCTGCCTGTCGTTTGAATATAGCCGTACTACATAATCCGTGGGGTCCCAGGAAATATCCCTGGACCGCCATGATCATCGAGGCGAAACTCGAAAAAGGCCTCTGGAAAACGTCGAAAAATGACGACAATCGGGAGTTGGAGTCCAACTCCTGTAGAGTCGAATATGCTCAGTAAGTGTCCGGCTCCGTCGTCTGGTCCGGTCTCTACTGTCATCCCGATGAATGCTGGAGTCCGAGGTCCTGTTCTGGAGTCCTGGCTCGCATTCCGGATTAGAGATGACTATCCTCGTGTCCTATTCCAGTGTCCGGGTCCGTGTCGACTTGGCCTTGGAAGGGGCCTCATGTGAACATAGGCTTGCCCACTGTAGACTGGGTGTCTCATTCTAAAGAAAAACGTGTTAAGTCAAAACCGACTAGTCGTTTTTCCCGAAATAGATTCCCCTGATCATGATGTCGGGTGTAGGTGGAGTCCTAGATTATCCGATGAGGAGTAGGATCCGGTCTTAGAAGACTGAGGATGATCGTCAGATGAAGTGTCGGGATCTGGGGTAGACGTCACGTAAGGACTGACTTCTTCGACGCTGATCTTCTATATCATCAGGGTCGACCGTTCTACAATCAGGTGAGTGAAGACTCGGAGCTTGGGAAGGATGAAAGGATGACTAGTGGTTTGAAGGTGAAGCTTGAGAACCATCAATTCTGACTGACGAGGTTGACCTCTGTCCCGGTCGGAAGATTCCCTCTTTACCTTGGAACTGTCCTTTCTTGTAAGGGTGAACACCACTCTGAGCATCTTGCTTGGGTTGTCCGAGTTCTGACCGGAAAGACCCTCCGTGGCGATCTCCTGTGTAAGAGTCGATAAGGCGCCGAAGAATTCCATCTTGGCCCGTGAAAAAGGTCAATGATCCCGCTTATGCTTCACGTCTGGATCCTGAATCACCTTTGAAAATAGCCGTCAGGAACCAATCAGAGTATGATGTAATTCTGTGTTGTGTCAGCATCATATCTTCCACAGCACAGGCTTGTCTCTGTTGAAGTACCCCCGCTGGTGTCCTTGTGAAGTTCAACAGTCTGTCAAGATCCGGTTCAGACTTCGGGCCCTGAACGGTGGATTGTCTCCGTGAAGAGTGTAAGCCTTGTAAGGACCGGGCTCCTGGAGAGATGACGAAGTCTCCAATTGTCGATCCAGTGCGTCGTATAGGTTGACTGATGCTGGAGATGGTGCGCAGGTTGGCGCAGCTTCCTCCTCAGAAGGTTTGTTAAAACCGTAAAGAGGTGTCGTAGTAAGTTTCTTCGTTCCCGGCGAGGTCATCGGCTGCTTGTCATCGCCGACCACCGGTCTGGGCATCTCTGGAGTCAACGTGTGTACCGCCGCTATCCTGACTTTGAAGGGTAGCATGTCTTATTCTTCTACCTCCGCCTGACGTAGGAGGTGAATCTGTATGAGATGAGGATGCCGAGGAAGTGAAAGGTCGTGCGTGATCCTCATAGCCAACACTGTATGTCGGGAATCTAAATCACTCGGTCAACGGGCCTCCCACCGTTGCTAGAAGAATGGGTCGTGTCATCTCACGGGTCTCCGATGAAGGGACTCTACCCTGGTAAGGGGCTGTGAAGCCTGGAGATGACTGCCTTTTGTCCAGGCTTGCCGCTGTAAGTTTTTTCCGTTTCCGGACGGGGTCAGCTGGCTGCTTGTCATCGCCGACCACCGATCTGGGCATCTCTGGAACCAGCGTGTGAAACGCCGCTATCCTGGCTTTAAGCGGTAGTCCGTCCTTGTTCTTGTCTTCTACCTCCGACTGATGGGAGGGAGGTGACTCTGTATGAGACGAGGATGGCGAGTGAGTGGAACGTCGTGCGCAATCCTCGTAGTCTGAACCTGAGTCTGCGTCGCTAGCAGAATGGGGTCGTGTCATCTCATGGGTCTCCGGTGAAGGGACCTCTACCATGGTAAGGGGCTGTATAGTCGGGAGATGACTGTGCTTCTTGACCAATCTCGGTGCAGTGGAATGGTGATCCACGGGTTCCTTTCCACCTCTGGTGCGTTTATCCCGATGCTCCGGTTTATCCCGTGCTTGTTGACGGGAAACCGGTGAACGGCTTCTTCCTTGTTTGGTGTAAGGTCGCTCCGGGGTATGGTACCTATGGTACCGACTCCGGTTAGGTGGACTAGGTGAAGGGGTCCGACGTCTGGGATGGTCCCTCTCCCGATGATGACGTACAGGATAGGAATCTCGGCGTTGTAACGGTGTGCGACTTCGTTTACGAGATCTGCTTGCCGTAGTACCGAGGTGTGGCGTAGTACCGAGGTGTGGTTCCGTTGTACGGGTCCAAACTTGAGTGGAGGCCGGCTCACGGCGTTCTGGCTGAGTCCGTTCCTCATAAGTCCGTGACTTCTTGGATGTGGAGTCTCGGTGATCTGTATAAGTCCGTTCTGCTTGAGTCCGTGACCTCTCAGATGTAGATTCACGGCGCGCTGGATAGGTCCGTGAAGTATCCCGTTCCGTGGTACGGCTGTAGGCCGTGGTACGGTTCTGGGCTGTAGCTTTCTCCCGTAGTGCTCCGGTATCGGAGTTACGGCGGTCTGGATAGGTCCGTGAGGTCTCCCTTTCCGTGCTACGGCTCCAGTCCCTGTAGGCCTTTGGCTTGTCCGACTCCCGGCGTCCCGTATAGGGCCGTGACTCCGTGCCGTGGACCCGGTGAGCTGTGCTTGAGCCGGGGTCCCGCTGTAGTGGTGGAGTCCGTGATCTTGATTGTCGGACTGCTTCCTTCGCCGTGTCCGTTTATGTCTCCGGGGTACGGCGGTTCTTTGGGGACTTGGATGAACGGGAGTTGGTATCCGAGGACTCGCTTTGATCCGTGACTGTGACGGGGCTGTCTAGTAGAGTCCGTGTCAGCACTCTAGCCGGTGCAGTAGAAGTAAACCGTATCGCCGTGGCTTGGGCTTGACTGGTCTGCACTTTGCCTATTCTCTCGGTATTCCGTAGTCTCTGTAGGCTCTTGGCTTGACGGGGTCTCGGAGTTCTGCATTGGGCTGATCTCTCAGAGCCATGGTCCCGTATGCTGATCTAAAGTCCGTGGTCTGTAGGTGTGGACTCCCGGTGAGACGTAGACTCTCGGCGTACTGGATAAGTCCGAACCTCATAGGTCCGTGTCGTTCTCTGTCCCGAGGTACGGCTCCGGGCCGTAGTACCGCCTCTGGAAATAACCTCTCTCTCCGATGGTCGGGTCCGAGGTGCTCTGCAGTCGGAGTCCCGGTGCTCTAAGGTGTCGAGGTCCTTGGAGGTCCAGGGTACGGCTCTGTCCCGGGTCCCGGGTCCCGGTTCTCCACCAGGTCCCGGCTGGTAGACTTGTCTTTCTTGAGTTGCGGAGACTTGGATGAACGGGAACTGTAATCCGAGGTCTGCCCAGATCCGTAGTTGTAACGGCTCCGGTATAGAGTCCGTAACTCATCTTCTCCGGTGAACTTGAACTAGGCCGTCTTGGGTCTGTAAGTTGTTCACCATCTTAAAATGTAGCTCCAGGGTACTGCGTTTCGCCGTGGAGCTGTGATCCTGTGTCCGTGATCTGTACTGTTTCACGGGTCTGTAGTGAAAATTCCACTGGCAACAGTATCGTTTTCAACGATAAGTTGCTGGTAGGAACTTCGTTTACAGCCAAGTCGTTGAAGAGGGCCTGCGTAGCTTCTCAGCTGGACATCTTGCCAGGTCAATGGCCGCTCTCCAGAGTTGACTGCGTCGCCATAGGTGACTGTAAACACACCTTTGAAAACAAAGAAAAATGCAAGTCTTTACTGATTAAAACTGACGACATTCTTCGTTCCTATAAATCTATATAGCTGGGCGACTACGTTGGTTCATAATGAACTACGGGAGATAAAAAATAACCCTAGAGTGCGTCTATAACAATCCAAAAGTTACTGTTTACAGGAGCTCTCTCAAAACAGGTCTTGTCACCAAGACTGCAAGGAAAAAGAGTGATGGACATGCGCGGAGTGCACGCCACCTGGCGGACGATCGACGCAGCGATCAAGGGAGATAATTTTGTTTGCAGAAGATCTCCAAATGGAGGATATTGGCATTGAAGTGATAACAGGTGAAGATTTGGGACACAAACGCGGGAATTTTGGCGGTGCTTGGGGTGTATTTGAGCGATTGAGGAACCATTCTTGGTCCGAATGCATCGTGTGAGGTGTCAAAAGTGTAGCCCTCGTGGTGTAGGCCACGACTTGAGGGCTGTCCATGTCATCTGTGGCGTCATTGGTGACGTCATCGGTAGGAGTAGTAGCCAAAGTGGGCATTTTAGATGTGTGAATGGTGTTTGGAGTAGAGAGGGACCATCCGTGGTCCAAATGAACCGTGTGAGGTGTCATCTTGAAGCTCTCGTGGTATAGACCACGACCTGAGGGATGTCCATGTCATTTGTGACGTCAATGGTGACGTCATCAGTTGGAGTAGTAGTCAATGTGGGCATTTTGGGGGTGCGAAGGAAGGTGTTTGGGGTAGAGATGGACTATCCCTGGTCTGAATGCGTCGTGTTAAGCGTCAACTTGTAGCAACGCCCGCCAGCGCCAAGCTTAACGCTTCAACGCCCTGGTGAAATAGCTCAGAAGCTCTGATTTTCTAGATAATGCGGTGATGCCCGTCAACGCCCGTTGTTATGCCTTAACGCTCTATCTGTACGCCGTAAGGCCCGTTTCAACGCCTTAATGCCTGTCTCAATGCCTGAACGCGCTATCTCAACGCCTTATGCATTGTCGATCATCCATGGACGGACATTATGATGTTGATGGTAGAAGAAGATAATTTCCCATCTCCAGCTGCGTCTCCATAAAGGTTTGAAATGCCTGAATGTCAGAATATTCTTTGCACGGATAGTTGTGTTGGTATCCTCTTTGGGTACTATCTGCTTCTTATGCAACAGAAGACATACCCGTGTCACCCATTGGATGTCATCTATGAGCGTGATAAGATGTCCACACATGCGTTGGTGCTGAGCGGTCTCGGTGATCCCACCTTGAGCTCTATCAATAATAGCATCGACTTGAACGTTGGCACGACGTACCGCTTCGGTTAGAACATCCTCTTCAAGGGCGTAGACAAGTTGTCTGATTTGGGGGGGCTTGAGAGGGGGAGAGTGTGAATGGGGGGTATCCCCCCTCGCAGCTTAAGAATTTTTTTTTGAAACTTGATGGTAAATTGGCACTCTCTGGGAGCATCTGAGTAGTATAACGTTGTAACAACTGAACTTTGATTTATCCCAAAATGTCTCATAACAAAGACGATCACTGCAATGATATACAAGCTGAAGTGATCATTCAGTCTCAGGTTTGCACTATATTTCAAGTTAATCCTTAGACAATACTGTCGTGCCCCGATAGCAGCGCGTGTCTGAGCACGTTTCGTCTCTGACGTTTCCGACGATATTTCTGGGACAATTTATCCGACAACATTGAAACTTCACACAGTAGATAAAAAAAATACTAAATTTATTCCCCTACAGTAGTTCTCAATAAATCGCGAAAACAAAAATTAGATGGGAAATTTGTGAGATATTTTTGACTTTTTACGTCAAGCTCGCATGTTTTAACAATGGCAGATCAAAGTTATCGTGGCCCCAAAATAACATGGTAGGTATCGGTGACTTTGGTCAGTTCTCAACAAATTTTAATGAAAGACAGAAATACAATTCGGGCTTTTTAGTTTATATACTGTGTGAAGTTTCAATGTTGTACGATAAATTTTCTCCGAAATATCACCAAAAACGTCTGGGATTTACTATCTGGGAAAGACAGTACTTTATGAAAGGTAGTTGAGAGTTTGTATATCTCTTGTTTGTGAATAAAGAAGTACTGGGATCTCAATTGAAAAACAAAATAAGTTTGTAGTGAAAAAGTTACGAAAAATTCTCCTCATCGGAAGTTTTGATGTTTTTTGTCCAAATAGGCGGCATTTGATTGGATTTGGAGCACACTATTCCATTCTCGATTGAAGCCCGAAATCGTCAATCTATGGCTTTGATCACTGATCAATTGCAATCTTATTTTAGGCCTAATGGTATGCACTGGCGGCGATAAGTTTACTTCTCCTGTAATAATTGAATAAGATACGTGATCTTATATGCTATGTTAGGTTTCTTTTTCTTTCTTTCCTTTTTTCGTTTGTTTGTTTTGTTCTTTTTTTTTGTTTTGCCGGCCGTAAAAATTTGGGGGGGCTCAAGCCCCCCCAAGCCCCCCCTTGCCTACGCCCTTGCTCTTTGTCGGGTTCAAAGTTTACATTTGAGGAATCTATAGTGCTCATGGTGAAATAAGGAAGATGGTGCCCTGTGGGCTATTTATAGTGGGATGCTTTGATCTTGATGCTTTTAAAAATGTTTCTTTTGTGCTGTTGCTATGGCATGCCTGGGGTTTTCAACATCGACGCTGTTCTTTCGATTTCCATATGGACCGGGTCCTTATCCAGCAATTTTATATGGGTCACGGGGTTGGCATACTGCTGACGTAAAGCCCGTCGTAGTCTGGGTGCCAATGTGTTTCTCTTTCGAATACCCTTTGTGATGAAACTTGTTTTCTGTGGCCTCCGTCTCGCCCATCTCGGGGTCCATACTTTCTTTTAACAAATATTCCCATAGCCTCGAGTTCACGTTATGTTCATTTCCTTGTATGAGTTTGGGTTGTCCTTCGCGGTTGGGTGATATTCCGGGACTGATGGTATGAAGGGAACCCGCTGTATGGGGGCGAGCTGCTGCTGGACCGGTTCTGCCACGTGTGGACTCGGTGGATGGTGTACGGGTATATGACGTTGGGTTGACCCATCGCCGGGTAACAGGTGGGTCGTCAACCGGCGATCTTCGAGGGTATTAGCTTTTAAGCCTACGAACAGGTAGCCGTACGGACGACTTGTCACCCCTTGAAATGCCTGCATGAAATGGTCGATGTTCTGAGGATAAATTTGACTACCAAACACACGGACTTGTGCTCTGTCGATGGGATTGGAGAACAACACAAAGTATTGGCAGTTCAAGGTGAAATCTCTGGATGCCTTCTCTTGAGGAAAGAGATTCTGGGTCAAATAGATGACAGACAGATTGCGAAGATGGGACCCTTTGGTGATTAGGTCCGCGATTTTCTAATTGTCCTTGGCCGCATTCATCAGGTCATCTGGCACTACCACATTGGTCTGCTCGGAATCGAAGGAATACGGTTCGCCTATGTCGTGAGGAATTCCTGGGACGAAGCTCACATTCTGTAATCACGTATTCTCATACGCGGGCTGCCATTGGCTATAACCCTATACAACGCGTGTCGGAGCTGGGTTGCCACACCTTCCTCTAGGAACTTCATCACCCAGGACATCTTTCCACATCCCGTAGGGCTGCTCACCGTCATCGTATAGAGATGATCTACTTCACTTGGTCGACCTATAGTGGGACACGCTGGTGTCTCTTGTCTATGCATTAGACGAATATGTCTGAGCATATTGTCGCGACGAGTGAACGTACATGAACTTGACATGGTACCCGGTCAGCGGGTGGGCACAGACTGAGGCTAATGGTGTACAAACGACCTTATATGACCACTCACTCAAGCACTAACTCACCATCGTTAGTGCACTAAGATGGGCGTTGGGCATGCCTCACGGGTGTTGGGTACGCCGCACTCTCACACTCTCACTCACACGCACACTCCGGTAACTCTACCCGGTAGCCAGTCTGACTCCCCTACGAACGCTGCCCACCTTACACAGCCCATTCGGACCAGTGCACCTCCGAAATTGTCCTTTTTCTACTACTGCCCTACAGCGCATGCGCAGAATGATGTGACTTCTGATAACACCCACCATACTCTGACTCTCCTCACACTCCCGGTTATTGTAACCAATAAAATGATGCATGTCAGAAGTGGGATTCGAACCCACACCCGCATGTGTAAACCAGTATACCCATGGTCCAGGGACGGCAATTTCATGGATCTTGAGACTGGCGCCTTAGACCACTCGGCCATCCGGACAAATTCTGGTTATCGTGGTCATAATGATTCATATATAGTGCTATATTTGTACAATGGTTTTACAACATGGTGAAGTATAACAAAAAAGGTGCGTGTCAGGAGTGGGTTTCGAACCCACGTCCCTACATATAGGGAATAGCACTTAAGACTGGCGCCTTAGACCACTCGGCCATCCTGACCAACGCAGACTATGATGGACATAATGAGTCATATATAGTGCTACACCCTGCACGACCCAATCCGACCAATAGCAGTTCACCTCGACCCCAAAACGTCCATTCCAATGCCATTTTCCCAGAATTCCCCGTCTGCGCATGCGCGCCATAGCCTTACTTCCACTTCACGCTCACTCACTCACTCACCATTGTTAGTGCGTCCATGCGTTAAGACAGGCATTGGGCACGCCTCACTCACTCACTCACAGTGCCTCATCACTCACTCGATGTAGGACTATGTGGAGAAACCGAGGGTTTCCCACTTGCATACAGCTGGCGATATTGCCGTTGACCCTTTGAAACAGCTAATTCGGTCGCATTGATCTTGGAAATTCGCATGACCTTTGTGACGTCACACAAGCAGCACGTAGACACAACCGATTCACGGAGAATGAAAAATATCGCACACGCTCATTGACCCTCAAAATTGAAAGGGCATTTTTGTCACGTTGACCTAAAAAATTTGCATATGACTTCTGTGACGTCACTTCCGCTTCCGGGCACGTGACCAGAAGCGACTTTTGACCCCTGCGCACCATTAATATCCGGTATTGTGCACAAGCGCAGGGGTCAAAGGTCACTTTCGGTCACGTGACCAGAATGCGAAGTGACATCACAGAGGTCATATGCAAATTTTTGAGGCCAACTCGACCAAAGATACTCTTTCTATACTAGATTTTACTGTGTGAAAATAGAAGCATTTTTCATGGAATTTCGATCTAATCCCATATATTAGAGGAAATCGATATAGTAGACCATATTTAATCCCGGATTTTGCAAAAATAAGCCTGGTGACCCCTTAATTTTATCACTTACTTTCAATGTTGAAGGTTGATGCTACCTCTTGTCAAAATATAAGAAAAAGGACATTTATTTACGAAATTGTCTGGAACCTTCTTAAAATAGACTATTTTCTTGAGTAACTAGAGCCTTAGGCACTGAAACGGGGCTATTTAAATGTAAAATAGGCTGTTGGAATAACTCCACTAACTCTTTGATGTTCCATCTCATGGCGAAAAGCCATACTTGTAGTCTCACACATATTCCTCTCAACAAGGATCTCTAGTGCATTAGTGTAATTGTACACATATATATATTTAAAAAAACCCGCTGGGACAGATATTTATTATGAAACCAACCTGATGAAATGGTAAAATAATGTCTTCATGCATGTTACCAATATTTGTAAAATTTGTCACTTTTTTCAGATAATCGAAATCATATCCTTCAGCAGTAAATAACAATGCGAAGCTGCGCATCTGAAAACCCCTCAGCTCTGGGTACATTCATAATGTATTCAATTTGAACCAAGATGTCAGGAACACCAAGCAGTCAAGTCCCAAATATACAGATTATCAAAACTTTTGCAATTAGGAATGACCCCCAAGGTTTCCGTCCAATCAAAGAAACCGGTATTCATTACATAAGTTTCTTGATGCATCAATGATGCATACCAAATTTTACATCGAGCATTTAAACGGTATCAGAGATAGAGATCATTAATGATTTCGCATAAATTAAAGATGACCGCTCATCCATCCTGCCACTCAAGAGGAACTGATGTGGTTATTAATTGAAAGTCTCTTGATACATTGATGCTGTATACCAAGTTTTGTATAGAACACTGAAATGGTATCAGAGATATACATCATTAAAGATTTTGCATAAATTAAAGATGGCCACCAAGGTTTCCGCCCAATCAGAGAAAGCAGAACTGTCATTCGTCGTAAGTCTCTTGATGCATCGATGATGTACACCAAATTTTACATCGAGCACTTGAACGGTATCAGAGAACGAGATCATTAATGATTTTGCATAAATTAAAGATGGCCGCCCTGCATCCTTCTCCCCACTCAGAGGAACTGATGTGGTTATTCATACATATTCTTGATACATCGATGCTGTATACCAAGTTTGGTATAGAACACTTAAATGATATCAGAGATATATATCATTAAAGTTTTTGAATAAATTAAAGATGGCCGCCAAGGTTTTCGGTCAATCGGGTCCCGATTTAAAGTATTTGTATGCATTTATATTTCATATAAAACAATTGAATGGTAACAGAGATGTATCATTATCGATTTTGCATAAATTAAAGATGGCCTCCAGGATTTTCAGCTAATCAGAAAAGCCGGTTTGGTAATTCATTGAAAGTTGCTTGATGTATCGATGATGTATACCAACTTTCGTATTGAACAGTTGAATGGTTTCCGAGATATGGATCATTATCCATTTTGCATAAAATTAAAGATGGCCACCAAGGTTTCCACCCAATCAGGTCCCAATTCAATAGGCTTCTGGTCCTTGACTAGCTAAATAAGCATACCAAATTTGGAATTCTTCAGTGGAACCGTTTTCCGTCTATCTCGCTCACGTACGGACGTACGAACAGACGGACGTACAAGACGACAATACCCCATGGCCAAAATTGGCCGAGGGGTAAAAATTAGTATTGAGATACAATGTAAAATCCTCATGGTTAGATGGACTGGAGCTATGCTGGGATGCACCCTCTCATGGCATCATATTATACATGCCAGCACACTCCTAGTATATTACAGTTCTATTTGGTTATCTCCCCGGTCACCTTACAATTTCAAACACAGCATTCTGTGATATGCAGAGCTCTTTCTGTAGATCAGGGGGAAATGCTTGCAACATTCCATGAATATTTCAGAAGTAGAATGAAAAGAAAACATTTCTGAATACAGGGAAATTATTACATAAATGATTTGACCACCACTGGATTTTAGAAACTTACCATAAAAAGATAATGCAGAGGGTCTTGAGGGGTAAGCTTAAATGACGAAAATTCCAAACTGTAACTCACCACACATATTTCATGAAAATGTAAATGAATACAGGCAAAGTGAAATATCCCATTGTTTTTTACAATGAATTACAATTATACTGGTATTATTTAATACTAAATTACTGCCCAAACATGCTTTCCAATGAGAATGAGTTAGTCCCACAAAATCACTCAACATGCGCCTCTCAAAATCTGTGGTTTAGCAGACGACATATTTTGAGCACGAAAGTAGTGCCACTGGAAAATGAACGAAAACACGCATAAAATTAGATAAATGGAAATGTAACTTAAACATATCAGACCTGCAACTATACACGAACATTAAAAACACAGAAACCTGGACAATCTAAAGAAGGAAGTTTCAGACCTCTTTCTTGCAGTGTAAGAACTCTATCTTTTGCTGTGTTAGCAAGACACAGAGCCGTTGCTCAATTTTTTCTGACTACAATACAGGACCATTAGTCCCTACGGGCCTACATCGCCCCGTGAAAAATCATGTGAAATGGTTGGATTTTGACAGCTGATCTTTGAACTAAGAACAATTTGTCAAACTCGGACCTGATTCTGTAAAAGTAAAAAATATTGTCAGTTTCAGCTGGTATGTACGGCAAAGTATGTTGTATATAGTTTTCCGCTCACTCCTCTTGCCTTCATATTCCTCTTATCCATGATGCATTGCACACAAGATTGGCCAATGTAAGTTCAAAACAAGCCCTAAATGATACGCTGGGTTTGGTGAATCTTGAGTTTGACAATATTCACTCTGGGCTGTAACAATTAGTAGTATATAAAGTGCAAATCTTGTATTGAGGCTGAGGCTGGTTACGTGACTTCTGGGTCAAAAGTCACTTCTGGGCGAAACGTCCAAATGCGATCAAAATGCACAAAAAGCTGTTCCAGGACATGTTGCCGCTACAGTATCCTGGCCTGCCCGACGACGATTAGAACAAACGGATCAGAGCGAACATGGCTGTAGATTGAACTTTCTGATATGGTGGACAACATTGGGGATAATAAACTGTATGAAAAACTGTATAAACTGTATTTCTTTCGTCTGTCTAGATTATGCTAGTGCGTTTCTTTCGTCTGTCTACGTTATGCTAGTGCGTTATGGCATTACGATAAGGCGTTAATATGGACGTTAAGGCATTCAGATAGGGCATTAAGGCCTTACTTTAAACTCTCCCCAAATGTTTCCGCTTTTTATTTCCAGGGGAAAACCTAATTTAAATGCACCCGATATCTGACCCTGCACTTCTCGGTAGGTTTCAATCCGCTAGGGACCCCTTATTAGCCCATCTAGACTGGGTTGATAGGGTTTTCTACACTCCATAGTAAAACCCACTAAAAAAAAAAAATTAACACCCCAATACTCCTACCCCAAACATGCATTCCCCAGAGATGTCAATTAATATTGAAGTAACTGAAGAGCACCCCTATTAATCAAGGGGCTTGACTTCTGATATCGGGAGGTAAAAATGATCCCTGCAACGATTTTATCTCAGCCACACTTTGATTGTAGATGTTCATGAGGACATCTTGAACAACCAAATCCTAGATGCACTGGAAGTGATGAAAGTGGCTACAGGAAGGTTGTACACAACACTTGTCTTCTGTACGGTCAATTTCTAGATAGATTTTGCCATTTTGATTAGGGCACCAGACATACAAGTTGGTAAACTGGCTGCGAGTCAGTCTAACAAATTTATGATTGACAATGCTTAAACTGGTAAAATCAATATAACCTGCGGAATCAGTCTTATCCTATATTCAGTAAGCAGCCATCGTCCATCCATCAATCCATTAATTTTATTCTCATGGCACAATTATCACCAAAATCCGGGCATGCATAATACAATGTGGACAAACACAGGCAGGCGTGACAGAGTCCCTATTGAAAAGAGTGGGTGAACGTTTTGAAATGCCAAACTCTTACGGGTCCTCCCATCCACGTCTTCCCAAGTCCCAAGTTTTGACAGTACACCTGGGTCTATTTGACGAATATTATCGGCAAATTGATTTTAAAGCAACTTGAGAGAAATTTCATTGCAAAATGCTGGCATTTGTTTTCATTTTTTAAATCTTTGTGACATGCTATTATTGCAAAATATTCTAACCCATTTAAGCATCTCAGAAGTGCCAAAGTATGTTAAACCAAGTCTAAAATTGCACATATCCTCGCACTCCTCACCTGAGGATCATCCCCTCCTGTTCCACACCCTTCTGCATGCCGCAGATATTCAAGTCACCCCGCCATGCCTGACAGGCAGCAAGTTTTTAGCAAGAGGTCAGGAAACACATAAGGTTTGTAGTGCCTTCCAGTTGATGAAACTCACAAACATAAAACACAAATGAACCGATATGTGGAATGATTTATTTCATTGATACAAAACGTTCCCATGATCTACTCTAGTCTTAAAACAAAACAAGAGCCCAAGGGGCTTCAATATACGCCCGTATATCTGGAATTACACTGGTCCAAATTTCAAGGTTGTTTAATGGCCTTGATTCCAATTGGTAGCTAGCAATCCAGAGACAGGTCTACGATTTTGTGCTTCTGAGAATGTAACATATATCACATCTTATATTGAATGATAAACTAAAATGGGCGTAACTCTTGGCAACTAGGTGACCTTGATACAAGAGCCGATAGCTCACATATCCCACACTGAAATCAACAATAGTCGAACACAAGAAAATAGTAGTTTTCCTTCAAATGGGTTCCTTTCAGGCAAGAAAATTTTTCATGAAGGAAGAAAAATGTGAAGAAAGTGATGAAGTAAACCTTTGTTCTTGAGTTAATAAACATAAAGGACATCTCTCCCCATTAAATTAGTAAGTCTATGGTTTTTATTTCACAACAGTTTAACTAAATGCAGCTGTTATTTACATGTATCAAACAGGAGAGACAGCTCCACAGGTCAAATGCCATATACATGTAGGGGAGATAACTCTGAATATTCCAACATAACATGTATAGTCAGCGAAACTTGATTCAGTTTTGGGGGACTGAACTTGACCTTTGACAAATTGATCTCAAAATGAATATGGCTTCTCTTCGCCATGCAAGTAAGGTATACCCAAAGTTTGGTACCAATTCATACCATGAAACTAGAGGCAGGGCATGGACAATAAATGTTAATGGATGAATGGACAGAACACAACATTGCATTACACGTCTTATTCAAAATTATTCGAAAGGCATATGAAAATGTGTCTTTTAATGATTTCTCGATTTTTGGGGTCAAAGTGACTTGACCTTAAGCTTTGACCAACATTTTGGTACATGTAACACATCGTGCCCCTCCAATGTATCTACTGGCACAAAAAAAAATATTTTTAATGATTTCTTGATTTTGGGGTCACAGTGACCTTGACCTTTGACGTTGGCCTAAATTTTGGTACACGACACATTGTCTTCCCTCAATGTATATGAACCATAGATTTACTATGCAGGCCTCAATTCAAGGAGTGCTGATGGTAACCTCTCAACAGGTTAACATGAAATCTACACTGGTAACCTATGGCAACCTACTGCATAATTATCAACCTATTGTCATAATATTAGTCTAAATTATGGGGACCTGGAAATAGGTTACCACTATTGTTCATATGGCAACCTGAAACAGGTTACCACCTTAAATTGAGGCCTGCTATGGACACAAAAAATCATGATTTTTAACAATTTCATGATTTGGGGGTCACACTGACCTTGACCTTTGATCTTGACCTACATTTTGGCATGTGACACATCGTGTGCCCCTAATGTATCTACGGACACAAAGAAAGTTATTTTTAATATTTTCCTGATTTTGGGGTCACTGACCCTTGACCTTCGACCTTGACCTAATGTTTGGTATGTGACAATTCATTTCCCCCCTATTGAATCCACTCTCAAAAGATAGTGCCACGGCACTGTAGTGCTCATCTGGCTATAACTGGAGAAAGTGGCTTCGAGAAATAGTCGATTTCACAGGAGGTCAAGCTGTAAATTCATGATTGTAATTGGAGGTTATGGAATAAAGGCAATTATACCAAAATATAATGTGTGATTGTCAGTAAGCTGTATAAGCAATAACCAGAACCAATTTTTATTATGTGATTGCAGTCGTTCGTCCGTCTGTCCACTTCGTGTCCGGACAGTACATGGGACAGTTTTAACCTGCGATTCCAATATTTTGTGGGTATATGCACCAGGGGGAGACATGTCGAGTACAAAATATGTGCGACTGGGTTGTTACGATGGCAATGAGATGTAACAGGACATTTTTCCAATGAAAGTAATCTCTGGTGAGGTATGGCCTAACCAAGACATACCCCCATCTGTCTGCGAAGATGTAAAAGATAGTGCCACGGCACTGTAGGTCATCTGTCTGTAACTGGAAAAAGTAGCTGTGAGAAATTTTTACTAAAGAACTGCAATAGATGAGTTTCTAACTTGTGTTGTCCACCCTGAACACTATAAAATGATCCATGCAGTTATTTCCTGAGATTTTATGATAAAGTTTCATGGGAAATTCAAGATGCGGCAATATTGGATTTTCGAAATGAACCAAAAAAAGGTATCTTGCACAACTGGATCACAAGGGGAACCTGTGTATCAACATCCATGCAGTAATATCCTAAGAATTCACGATAACAAAATTTCATGGGGAAATCCAAGATGGCCACCTGGTGGCCATATTGAATTTTTCAATCAGACCATATATGGTATCCTGCACAGCTAGACCCCAAGGGCAACCTCTGTACCAAATTTGAGAAAGATCCATGCAGTAGTTCCTGAGAAATCACGATAACAATGTTTCATCTGGAAATCCAAGATGGCCGCCTGGTGGCCATATTGGATTTTTCAATCAGACTACAAATTGTATCTTGCGCAACTAGACCCCGAGGGGAACCTCTAGATCTGTACCAAATTTGAGAACGATCCATGCAGTAGTTCCTGAGAAATCGCGATAATGTTTCATCTGGAAATCCAAGATGGCCACCTGGTGGTCATATTGGATTTTTCAATCAGACCGCAAATTGTATCTTGCGCAACTAGACCCCAAGGGGAACCTGCGTATCAAATTTGAGAAAGATCCATGCGGCTCTTCCTGATAAATCACGATAACGAAGTTTCATAGGGAAATCCAAGATGGCCGCCTGGTGGCCATATTGGATGTTCGAATCAGAGCAGAAAAGGTATCTTGCACAACTAGACCCCCAAGAGGAACCTGTGTACCAAATTTGAGAAAGATCCATGCAGTAGTTAACGAAAAATAATGATGACAAGACTTCACTGGCAAATTCAAGATGGCCGCCTTGTGGCCATATTGGATTTTTCAATCAGACCACAAATTGTATCTTGCACAACTAGACCCCAAGGGGAACCTCTGTACCAAATTTGAGAAAGACCCATGCAGTACTTCCTGAGAAATCGAGATAACAATGTTTCATCTCGAAATCCAAGATGGCCGCCTGGTGGCCATATTGGATTTCTGAATCAGACCACAAAAGTATCTTGCACAACTAGACACTAAGGGGAACCTGTGTATCAAATTTGAGAAAGATCCATGCAGTACTTCCTCATAAATCACGATAACGAAGTTTCATAGGGAAATCCAAGATGGCTGCCTGGTGGCCATATTGGATGTTCGAATCAGAGCAGAAAAGGTATCTTGCACAACTAGACCCCAAGGGGAACCTGTGTACCAAATTTGAGGAAGATCCACAAAGTAGTTCCTGAGAAATTGCAATAACAATGTTTCATGGGGAAATCCAAGATGGCCGCCTGGTGGCCATATTGGATTTGTGAATCAGACCACAACAGGTATCTTGCACAACTAGACCAAAAGGGGAACCTGTGTACCAAATTTGAGAAAGATCTATGCAGTAGTTCCTGAGAAATCGCGATAACAATGTTTCAATGGCAAATTCAAGATGGCCGCCATGGCGGCCATATTTAAAATCGTATCGACACGGCATGAACAAATTCTGGTGTACTCATTGGGGGGAACATGCATGCCAAGTTTCAGCTTAATCGGCCAAGCGGTTTCAGAGAAGAAGATGTTTACGGACGACGCACGACGCACGACGCACGACGGACGACGGACAGTCAGGCCACGACATAAGCCCATCGGGCCTTCGGCCCAGATGAGCTAAAAATTAGAAATTTTTAATGATTTCCAAATGAAAACTGTCAATGATCAATGATTTTCTGATTTTTAGGCAACAGTGACCTTTGACCTCTGACCTCGACCTCAATTTTGGTACGCGACACATCGTCTTCAGCTAGTGTATCCACTCACAAAGAATTGCAACTGTGGATAGAAAATGTTCACAGATGTAGACCGGACACAAACACTTCAGTGATTTCCTGTTTTTCAGGCCAGTGACCTTTGACCTCTGACCTCGACCTTCATTTTGGTACGCGACACATCGTCTCCTCGTAGGGTATCCACTCACCAAAAATTGGACCGGTAGATAGAAAACTGTCCCAGATATAGACCGGACACGAGGGACAGACAGACGGACGGACGGATGGACGGCACGACGGACCGACGGACGGAAACCGCCATCACATAATACGTCCGCCTTTTGGCGGGCGTATAAAAATTAGGAGACAGAGTTTAACAGCCATGTTCACAAATTAGAAAACAAAATGTTCAAAGATCAAATATACCCACCACATTACTACTGGATGTCCTATCAGAAATGGTTCATCCGAAAATAACAGAAACTTATTCCTTGCTCTGGTGCCTTCATGTGTTTTGTTCAAGTGTCAATGCTGACTGATAATGTGGGTTCATGATGTGCCTTCATAATTAATATCGTCGTTCCTTCATAATAGAATACACATTCCTACATCTCTTCTCTGGAGAAAAGATCACATCCAATGGAATGAAGAAGTGATGGTACTGTGATAGACATGACCTCCCATGGTGGAAACATATTATAAAGATTGGTGCGATTTGCTACAAACATATCAAGTTAGCTCTATATATATATATATATATATATGTGTATATATATAAAATGTAAACTGTACATAATCACATTATAAAAATTGCATCATAATCGTCATGAAGATCACAAAGTGATTAATTTTACAGGTTATAATCTAATTTTCATATAAACATGAATGCATCGATTTAAAATATGACTGAATAAAAACATAAAAAAGCCATTTAATGGAGGATGTTGGCCAACGAATTGTCAATGACTACTTTGGTTTATCATTAAGAATGCAGGTTCCTGGGTCATTAATTCCTCAGGTGGTGGTGAGATGGTCCAAAACTTCTTATTTTTCACAAATCTGTTATCATAAAATCTCCATTAATCGAAAAACAATATTGATATTTAACCATCAACAGTACTGGAAAATTTATAAGAGAAAGTATGGTCGCCTGCATCTACAGACCAGTCGAGAGCTGTGATTTATCATTGGATCCATGCAGAGTTTTTACACATATATTTAACTGCTATCACTTGGTCTTCTTCTCTGTCTTTTTGTTAATTTTCCTTTTACTGGCGTCTGTGAAGTTCAGCTTTTTCTTTCTTAATCTGTTCATGTGACTCAGTAGAATGTACATCGCTGTAATATAAAGAGTTATACAGTTACACATTAAGTAGAACCAATCAAGTCAACTTCTTATCCTTAATCATATCAATTTTCCCCTTCGCTAAACTTTTTTTTTATATCGGACAATAAAAGTATTTTCTTCTTGTAACTAATATTTGTGCTGATTCCATTTAATGCAGACACCAGCATACAATACATAAGCAGACCAAAGTATGTGAATAACCACAATTTCCTACGAAGTAGGCTACAGATCGCAAATTGTCCGGTAATGAGTGAGTCAGTCAGTCCATCCGAATCCTTTCGTCGGCAAAATAAGGAGAACCGTTGACATTAGAACCTTGATTTTTGGCATGAACGTGCATTAGGGCATTGTTACCAGCAAGTTCTGATCTGAAATATTTCTGATTAAAATTAGATTTATAATTAACACTTCAGTATATTGTTATATATATGTAAGCTGTAGCCTGTAACGTGTATCCTGTTTCACATCCAAACATGTCATCATTGCCAAGAAAACTGTGGTCCGTTTTGCTCCAGCGTTTTATCGCATTTAATGACTAGGCCTATCAGTTACTCTCCGGCTAAAAATACCCTACTGCATATACCCTCAAAAATTCAGCGCTGTTTGCACAACGAAGCTGAGGTGGTTTAACGTTTATCATAAAGAAAATCACCGATCAACTGCCATAGAATATAATGTGAAACAAGGAAACCGGAATAGTACATTCATCAGATTGCCGATACCCAAAATGTGTTGTCTCATATATCTAGATAACAATGTGATGTAGAGACGCTATTTATTCGTCTTTGTACCAGTTATGCTCAGGAGAATCACATAGAATCATTATTATCTTGTGCATAGAAGGTGTTGGTCTCGAGTTGAATTACCGTAAACTACATAAATGCTACCTTTCTATACTATAGTACTATATATAAAAATTTGGTGTATTGTTGGGAAAATAATGTGATTTAAAAAGTTGTTTTGATCCTGGACAAGGGCACTAAAAACCACTAAAGAGATGTAGATGTATTTTCACACGTAAAGCTTGAAATCTAGTGAACCTATATTATTCAATCTGTTTCCTTTAAAAAAACAAGCGTTCTGAGAACCCAAACATCTCGCCTTGCGGGGTCATCCGCCAAAGGTGCAGCAGTATTGAAAGCATACATGTAGAGCAAACAATAAGGTCTGGAATAAGTGATGCGGTACAGACAATAATGTCTGGAATAGATTATCTGGTACAGACAATAACATCAGTCCCATGTGGGATTACTGGCAAAAGTTAATCCCATGTAGGATGGATAGGTCAGTGCAGTCGGATTACTGGTATGGCATTCCAGTGTGAGATTACTGCTGGGTGGACCAGTCCCATGTTATTACTGATGGATAGTCCTCTGTGGGATTACTGCTGGATAGTCCAGTCCCAAGTGGGATTACTACCATCACCATCATGGTATGGATGGTAGTGATGGTATGGATGGTAGTGATAGTAGTGATGGTATGGATGGTAGTGATGGTATGGATGGTAGTGATGGGATGGATGGTAGTGATGGTAGGAATGGTAGTGATGGTATGGATAGTAGTGATGGTATGGATGGTAGTGATGGTATGGATGGTAGTGATGGTATGGATGGTAGTGATGGTATGGATAGTAGTGATGGTATGGATAGTAGTGATGGTATGGATGGTAGTGATGGAATGGATGGTAGTGATGATAGGAATGGTAGTGATGGTATGGATGGTAGTGATGGGATGGATGGTAGTGATGGTAGGAATGGTAGTGATGGTATGGATGGTAGTGATGGTATGGATGGTAGTGATGGTATGGATGGTATGGATAGTAGTGATGGTATGGATAGTAGTGATGGTAGGAATGGTATGGATAGTAGTGATGGTAGAAATGGTAGTGATGGTATGGATGGTAGTGATGGTATGGATGTGATGGTATGGATGGTAGTGATGGTATG
>JAVTVY010054329.1:0-30802 GCA_036873755.1 Hanleya hanleyi
AGGAATGGAATACAAACGCTGAGCCCACGGACCTAGGCGAACCGATTCATTTTTGGCGATGAACTCAGGGACGGGGCGAAATGAGATACGAGACCAATTCGCCGTCCAGGTCATAGAAGATCTTTCAAGAGCATGAAGTTCAGAAACTCTAGACGCCAAAGCAAACGCCGCTAAAAAGGCAGTCTTATAGGAGACGGCTTTTAAAGAAGCGGATTGTAAGGGTTCAAAGGGCGGACGAATCAGAGCACACAGAACCACTCCGATATCCCATTTCGGTAACAGCTGGCGAGTACGGAGAGACTGTAACGCGAAGGCGTGAATGAGCGCAGAGATATTGTCGTTAAGGCTAATGTCGGTGCCCGATGTAAGACGTAGTACCCTAGCCAAAGCAGAACGATACCCCTCAATCGTGCTGATTTGGAACTTCTTGTCACGATGAAGGTGAAGGAGCAATTCAGCTACGAGTGAAATAGAGGCAGTGTCGGGATCGGCATCACGTTCTCGGCACCAGGAGACGAAATAGGCCCATTTCGCCTGATAGAGCTGCGATGTGGAAGATCGATTGGCTGAAACCATCGTCCGTGCAACCTCTGCTGAAAATCCTTGGACTGAGAGTGCATTCTGGATAGTCTGCAGACGTGTAGGTTGAGCCACAGTGGGTTGTGATGGAGAGTCCCGTGCGGTTGACGTAACAGGCTGGGCCAAACTGGCAGACAACGTGGCGGGGCAGTGAGAAGCGGAACCAGGACCGGGAACCACTGACGACGAGGCCACCACGGCACTACGAGCAGAATGATGCAGTTGTGTTGAGAAATCTTTTGAAGAACTTCCTGAATCAGGGCCATCGTCGATGGCGAAGGCTTGAGGGTCCAGAATCGGACTGACGAACAGGGCTAGCTGGGCGTTGTTCCTCGTCGCAAACAGATCGATCAAGGGTGACTCCCAGACTCTGCAAATCTGCTGGAACACCTCCGGATGAAGTTGCCACTCGGTCTGAAGAACGGTGTCTGGACGAGACAGGCTGTCCGCTAAAACATTGAGCCGACCCGGAACATGGCGAGCATGGAGATGACAATGATAAATCAGAGCCCAGTCGTACAGATCCCACACCAGACGAAACGTTGAAATTGATCGGGTGGTACCCATCTTGTTGATGTGGGCAATGACCGTGGAATTGTCCGTCGCGATGAGAAGAGACGAATTCATGAGGCGTTGACTCCAATGTTGAACCGCTAGGATGACTGCCTTCATCTCCAGAAGGTTGATGTGAAGTCTGGCATCCAACGTTGACCATCTGCCGGACACCTCCAAATCGTCCAGATGGGCTCCCCAGCCGGTCTCGGAAGCATCAGTGTAAAGATGGTGAACCGGAGCCGGATATCGGAATGGCACTCCCTGCATGACGTTGTGACGGGTCTGCCACCAAATCAGATGTGGACGTAGAGACGTCAATACCGGTACCGCAGGGTTGAGGAAAGATGTCTGTAGGTAAGGAGACAGATGATACTGCAGAGGCCGAACCTGGAGACGGCCGTAAGGAGTAAGGCCCTGTGTGGAAGTAAGCAAACCCACCAGACTTTGCCACTGCTGACGTGTCTGTGACGTTGATGACAAAAACTTTAGAATCAGCAGCTGAATCTTGTTCCAATGATCCTCTGGAGGGTATACCAGTTGTAGACGAGTATCGAACACCGCTTCGATGTAACGGCGAATTTGCGCCGGGACCAATTCCGACTTTAGAGGATGAGGAATAAAGCCTAGATGACGTAAAACAAGCAGAGTGAACCGGACCTGCGCGTTGAGACGGGACTCGTCCGCAGCCCACAGAAGGATGTCGTCGATATAAACCTCGATTTGAATACCTCGCAGGTGTAGAAATGCCATGACTGGCGATGTTGACTCCGAACGGGAGGACCTGCCATTCGAAGCGACGACCGCTGATAGTGAAGCGCAGGTAACGGCGATGACGTGGATGAATTGGAATATGAAGATACGCGTCCTGCAGATCGACTGAGGCCAACCAATCCCGGTGATTTACGCGGGCCCGAATCGATGAAACAGAAGGCATCTTGAAGTGGGGAGGAGTGATGAGATGAAGCTTGTTTAATACCTTGAGGTCGATCACCATCCTCATCTGGTCCGAATCTTTCTTTGGTACCAGAAACACGTGGCTGTAAAAACCTACGCTGTCTTCGGTCCGTGGTAACTCCCTGACGGCTCCCTTGTCGATGAGCGTGGTGACCGAAGATAGAAGAGTCTGTAAGTGACCTGCGGGAACTGGCAGATGGGAGGGACGAGGCCAAGCGATGAGTTTGGGCAGCGATTGAAAATTGAATAGGAAGCCCTCCTTCAAAACTTTTATAATCCAGACGTCGTCCGTAATGAACCGCCAGTTCTCGTAGAAATACTGTAGACGCCCGCCCACGACCTGATGACTGAAAGACCGGAAGGCGGGTAGTTGAAAATCTTCGGCCTGATTGTAAACGGACGGATAGTCATTTGCTGGATTTTCCACCACGTCTGGAAAATTTTCCCTGGAATGAACGGCGACCACGGCCTGGGGGGGTTTGTCGAAGCCACGAAAACTATCCCGAGGAACCACATCCTGTTTGGTGGACTTGGAATTATGACCCCGTTTAGGTTTCCGATCCACAGAAAAAGAAGAACGACGAGTCACGGCAGTAATCAAACGAGACGTGCGTTCCTCTCGAACAGCAGGCATAGCGGCCTCAATGGCATTGTTGAAAACCAACTAATGGTTGACGAAGCAATTGATCCTTAATAAAGTATGGAACGTCAGGCTTGACCTCCTTAAGTAGCGCGTTACGCTGGGCTTGCAAAAGCGATACATAAGAAAAAGAACCAGCCTCAATGAGATTGCGGTTAGACTTAATGAGGGTGTCTAAGAAACCACGCAAATACTCCAAACGGCCAGGTGATAAAGAAGCCGACCCATCTTCCTGGCGTAACGCAGGATCCAAGGCAATCCGAGAAGTGGCCAACAGAAACCAATCCGCGACCGAAGTAACACGTTGCATAAAAAGCAACATTTCCATAACATTATCCATTACTTTAGGGCCAATCGGAACGAGGGATGATTTATTTGCTTTGGAAATTTGACTCAAATCCCGATCACGTTTGGGTGGTTTATCGGGTAAGAAGTTATCATGGATCTCATAATTAAATGAAAACTGGGGCTTCTTAAACTTGTTATCGTCCTCTAATTGACGGTCAAACTTCACAAAATTAGACTCCCAAGCCGGAGACGGCACGCAAGAGCTAGGTGATTTACGTGACGTAGGCTCATACTCGGCAGAAGCCGCAGTCGGGCAACTAATACGAGAAGAAGACATTGGATTCGAAGAAACCGGCATGTCCGGTACAAGCGCCAAAACCGTTTTCATTTTATCCGGAAACGGCATAATAGACGTATCCTCCGTAAACGCCGCTGACGACGAGGAATCCTGATCACTAGACGAACTCGACGAAACCGGTGTAGGTGGACGGAGAGTGTGACGTCGACGAGAGGTTGGTAAATCATAATCAACCACTTGATCAAGAAACGGAGTCCGAGATGGCGTGTCAGGACGACGAGGTAAACGGCCTGGAGGCATACGAGAACGTCGGACAGAAGTACAAGAACGGCGTACCGGAGAACGGGAAGGCCGCAAAATAGTACTAAGACGAACCGGAGAACGAGATCTACAAACCAGAGAACGAGACTGTCGTGAATGAGAATGCCGTACGGGTGAATGCTGCGGTGAACGAGAACGTCGCGGAGACAGCAAACTCTGAACCGGCGAACAAGAACGCGAACGGCGTCGAGATGTATGTGAGTGACGTTCAGAAGTGACTGATCAACAAACATAGTAACCGGAGAAGTTAAGTCCGCAACTTGAACACTCAAGGGCAGGTCCGAACGACCCACCATAGAACGAGATACAGATTTAGAAACATGTGTATTAGATTTAACCTGTAACGGTGAAACAACTCCCCGATGATGTTTCTTTCCTTTGGATTTCTTTGAAATGTGTGACAAACCAATAGGCAAAGGACACATAACATGTGGAGAGGTAGCTTTCTTTTGTCCGATGGGGACAATAGAATGCTCAGGCAAGGTCGACTTGGTTTGAGAAGCCTTTGTTGGGCCGAACAATGGAGCCGGTCCAGCAGAGACCCCAGACAATGCGATCCCGGTAGAGGTCAAGCTGTCTAGCAAATGAACATTATCTTGCTGTAGAACAGTACCACTGGGGGGAATATTTACAGACGAACCTGGGCTCTGAAATTTATGAGACAAATCTAACCCAACACTGTCAATATCTTCGTTGGCTTTGATGTCATTTACAAGGGAAATTTCTAAGAGTCGTCTATCGACCTCCGACAATTTTGGATCCTCAGACGCACGTAGCAGATAAATACGACGGCCTTGGGCATATTTCCTCCAAGTAGCAGAATCCCATAGTGAACATTCCGCACACGAGGTATGGCGATAACATAAATCTTTACAACCAAAACAAGCCGTGTGGGCGTCCAAACGGGACAACGCTTGCCCACATGTACGACAAGAATTATTTACAAGGGGAACAGAAACCTCCGACATAACTAATGCAAGAAGAAATTCCCATAAGAAGCAACACAAGTCAATCACAAAAGGATATAACAGGCGGCAGCACAACAACAACACAGCTGTATTGTATAACCCTTCCTAGATGTGTACTGGTCGAGTACAAACTGAGAAAGAGGAGTTGAATGGGTATGAGCAGAGCTTATATAGTAGCCTGGCTGGGATGTATGGGAGAGCTCCTCTAGGGGCGGACAACCCCCTAAGGGGAGATAACTTTTGGTTTTAACTTCCGTTTTAACAGTTTGTATTGTTCTTCCTAATGGAGATTAGGCATTTAATTAAAGCAGGTTTACGATTTGGGAATCAAATTAGGCTGTTTAAATGTCTCTGAAACAATACTATCAAGTCTTTAAGTTTACCGACTTCCTATGCGTTCAGATAAAAGGAACGAGGGATGATGACATTTTTGGTATAAAAATAGAGTAGAGTTATAAATACAGGCCATGTAAAACTCAACATCCATGTAGTCTTTTACAGTTTTGACATATTCCAGGTCGAGTTGGTCATGCTATGTTCCTATTTCTGGGTCACCTATATTTGCTCATTTTGCGAAGTCAGATCTGGCATCTACACTGTCAAATACATTATTTTATAACACCAAATTAGGGATACAGTTCCATTATGGAATAACATTTGTAATGATATCAGCATCGCTTCTCTTGACTGAAGAACTGTCGTTGCTAATTGAAACTATTTTGAAATGTGAACTACATGTCATTACATCAGCTGAAATGATAGTTGTAAAACATTCCTAACCCTAAGTCCCAATTCCGCTTGAGCACTCGACTTCAAGTACATTTCTCCCTAACTCCGCTTTGACACTCTAGCTCACATACATTCTTCCCTAGCACCGCCTGGACAGGCGACTGCAAGTACATTCCTCCCTAATCCCGCTTTGACACTCGACTTCACATACATTCTTCCCTAACACTGCTCGGACAGCTGACTTCACGTACGTTCCCTGAAAACACTTTTACACTCCCCTTTGACACTCGACCTCACATAAATTTCTCTCTAACACCGCTCTCACACTCGACCTCACATACATTCCTCCCAACTCCGCTTTGACACTCGACTTCACATACATTCTTCCCTAACACCGCTTGGACAGTTGACTTCAAGTACATTCCTCTCTAACTCCACGTTGACACTCGACTTCACACATACATTCCTCCCTAACACCACTCTGACACTCGGCCTCACATACATTCCTCCCTAACTCCGCTCTGACATTCGAATTCACATACATTCTTCCCTAACACCTCTTGGACAGTCGACTTCAAATACATTCCTCCCTAACTGCGCTTGGACAGTTAGGGAGGAATGTACATTCTCCCTAGCTGCGCTTTGACACTCGACTCCACATACATTCTTCCCTAACACTGCTTGGGCAGTCGACATCAAGAAGATTCCTCCCTAACTGCGCTTTGACACTCGACTTCACATACATTCTTCCCAACACCGCTTGGACACTCGACTTCATGTACTTTCCCAAAACGCTGTGTCTGTCGACTTCACATACATTTCTCCACTGCTTTATATGATTTTGATAGCTGAAATGAACCTGAACCTGATAGTTCTGAAACATACCTAACCCTAAGTCCTATCCCGCTTTGACACACGAGTTCGCTACATTCCTCCCTATCACCGCTCTGTAATTAGACTACAAGCACACTTTGGTTGAGAAATTTGATTTTGATAGCTGAAATGAACCTGAACCCGATAGTTCTTGAACATACCTAACCCTAAGTTCCAATTCCACTTGGACACTCGACTTCAATGTATATTCCTCCCTTACAACACTTTGACACTCGACTTCACATACATTCATCCCTAACGACACCTTGACACTCGAATTCACATACATTCCTGCCTAACATCAGTCTGATGCTCGACTTCACATACATTCTTCCCTAACTACACTTTGACACTAGACTTCACATACATTCTGCGCCAACACCGCTTGGACACTTCAAGTACATTCCTCCCTTAAACTCTGCTTTGACATTCGAGTTCACATACATTCTTTCCTAGCACCGCTTGGACAGTCGACTTCACGTACATTCCCTGAAAACGCTTTGACATTCTGCTTTGACACTCGACTTCATATACATTTCTCCCTAACACCGCTCTGACACTCGACCTCACATACATTCCTGCCTAACTCCGCTTTGACACTCGACTTCACATACATTCTTCCCTAACACAGCTTGGACAGTTGACTTCAAGTACATTCCTTCCTAACTCCGCTCCACATACATTCTTCCCTAACTCCGCTTTGACACTAGATTTCACATACATTCTTCCCTAACACAGCTTGGACAGTTGACTTCAAGTACATTCCTTCCTAACTCCGCTTTGACAATCAACTTCAGATATATTATTCCCTAACACTGCTTGGACAGTCGAATTGAAGTACATTCCCTCAAAATGCTTTGACGCTCCACTTCACATACATTCCTCCCTACTACCACTCTGACACTCGACCACACATACATTCCTCCCTAACTCTGCTTTCACACTGGACTTCACATACATTCTGCGCCAACACCGCTTGGACAGTTGACTTCAAGTACATTCCTCCCTAACTGCGCTTTGACAATCGACTTCACATGCATTCTTCCCTAACACCACTTGGACAGTCGACTTCATGAAAATTCTTCCCTAACTCCGCTTTGACACTCGACTTCGCATACATTCTTCCCTAACACCGCTTGGACACTCAGCTTCATGTACATTCCCTGAAATGCTTCGTCTCTCAACTTCACACACATTCTTGCCTAACACTGCTTTATATAATTTTGATAGCTGGAATGAACCTGAACCGGATAGTTGTGAAACATACCTAACCCTAAGTCCTATTCCGCTTTGACACTCGACTTCATGTCCATTCCTCCCAAACAACACTTTGACACTCGATTTCACATACATTCCTCCCAAATACTGCTTTGACACTTTACGTACATTCTTCCCCAACATTTTGACACTCGAATTCACATACATTCCTTCCTACATCCGCTTTGATACTCGACCTCACATACATTCCTCCATAACTCCGCTTTGACACTCGACTTCACATACATTCTTCCCCGACACCGCTTGGGCAGTCTACTTCACGTGCATTCCCTCAAAATGCTTTGAAACTCCGCTTTGACACTCGACTTCACATACATTCCTCCCTAACAAAACACTCTTGATGTGCATTCCTCCAGCTACTCTGCTTCGACAGATCCTGCCTTAATCCGCACTGTCAAAGTAGACTACAAGTACAGTTTGATGAAGAAATTGATTTTGATAGCTGAATGAACATGAACCTGATAGTTATGTAAGTGCCAATGCCGCTTTGACGCTTGATTTCACATTCCTTCCTACATCCGCTCTGATACTCGACCTGACATACATTCTTCCCTAACACGCCTCTGAAACTCGACCCCACATACATTCCTTCCTAACACCGCATTGACGCTATATATACCTTGTCAAAGTGTCGCTGTCGCCGAGGAAAAACAGTTACAAACTGTCACAACAATCTGTCATTCGACAGAATATAGTTTCGAACTGTCAGAGAAACCTGCCGTCCGACAGAATATACTCTGTCAAAGTGTCGCTGCAAACTGTCGCCCCGAGAAAACAGTTTCAAAGTGTCACGGCAATCTGTCGTCTGACAGAATATACCTTGTCAATGTGTCGCTGCAAACTGACGCCCAGGAAAAACAGTTTCAAACTGTCGCAGCAATACTTATCGAACCAGGTAGGAAAAGGACGCCTGAAGACAATTATATAGTTAAAGTGTTCAAGGTTTGTAAGAGAGGTCCACAAGAGGGCAGACAAGTCAAAGGGACGCAGGAAAGTGTCAACTGTCGAATCTGTTGAAGTAGAAAAAGGAGAGACCTGGAGTGTCAAACTGTTGAAAAAAGGGAGTCTGCAATGAAGTTCAAGTGTATCTGTCAAACTGTAGAAATTTATAAAGAAGACCAAGGGGAGGCAAGACAAATCGATGCGGTGCATGCTAAACTGTCAATTCTGTCGAGCTAGAAAGGGAGAGGGCTAAAGTGTAACTGTCGAACCAGGAAAAGGGGGACCTGCATTCGAGACCTAGTGTGAACTTGTTGAAGATTCATAGTAAAGAAGGCCAAGAGGAGACAACTCAAAAGGATGTTGTGCAAGTGTCAAAATGTTGAGCTACACAATAGAGAGTCAAAGTTTCAAACTGTTGAACCTGGAATTGTCGGGTTAAAGTGTTGAAGGATTCTAAGAGGGGGCTATAAGACGGCAGAAAACACAAAGGGACTTGGTAAAGTGTCAAAGTGTCGAATCTGTTGAGCTAGAAAAAGGGGAGACCCAACATCGCAAACTGTCGAACCTCAAAAGGGAGTCTGCAATTTGTCGAATTGTAGAAGGTTTATAAAGAATACCAAGGGGAGACAACACAATGGATGCAGTGAAACTGCTGAGCTGTCAAATCTGTCGAGCTAGAAAAGGAGAGAGCCAAAGTGTCAAACTGTCGAATGACGAACCAGGATAAGTGGAACCTGCAGTGGAGACCTGTCTGTGAAATTCTTGAAGATTTATAAAGAAGGCCAGGAGGAGAACTCAAAAGGATGTTGTGAAAGTGTCAAACTGTCAAGCTACAAAATAGAGAGCTAATTTGTCGAACTGTCGAATAGTCAAATCAGGAAATGGGGGCGTCTACAGTCAAGTTGTATCTGTCATATTGTCAAAGGTTTATAAAGAAGACCAATGTGGACACAACTGAAATGGATTCGCTGAAAGTGTCAAACTGTCTAATCTGTCAAACTAGAGAAGGAATGGGCCAAAGCGTCAAACTGTCTAATCTGTTGAACTAGAAAAAGGAGCGGGCCAAAGTGTCAAACTGTGCAATCTGTCGAACTAGAGAAGGAATGGGCCAAAGTGTCAAACTGTCTAATCTGTCGAACTAGAAAAAGGAGCGGGCCAAAGGGTCAAACTGTCTAATCTGTCGAACTACAGAAGGAATGGGCCAAAGTGTCAAACTGTCTAATCTGTCGAACTAGAGAAGGAATGAGCCAAAGTGTCAAACTGTCTAATCTGTCGAACTAGAGAAGGAATGGGCCAAAGTGTCAAACTGTCTAATCTGTCGAACTAGAGAAGGAATGGGCCAAAGTGTCAAACTGTCTAATCTGTCGAACTAGAGAAGGAATGGGCCAAAGTGTCAAACTGTCTAATCTGTCGAACTAGAAAAAGGAGAAGGCCAAAGTGTCAAACTGTCGAACCACCGAACCAGGAAAAGGGGAGCTTGTAGTTTTATAAATAAGACCAAGGGGAGACAATTTCTTTTAGATTTTTTTTTTTAATTTCTGTATGATTCATACATGGAAAAAAGGTATTGTATGGTATCTGTCAAACTGTCAAAGGTTTATTTAGAAGACCAAAGGGGCACAACTCAAATTATCTGATCAGTCAAGAAAGGAAAGGGCCAATGTGTCAACTGCGAAGGTTTATAAGCAAGACTAAGGGAGACAACTTGAAGAGTCTAAAAATAAAAATCAATGCATACGGTCAAGGTGTCAAAGTGTCAAACTGTCGAACTGTCAAACTAGGAATAGGGGTGCCCAGCGAAATAACACTACATATCAGGATTATCTGTCAAATTGTTAAAAATCAGAGGTAATAATAATACCAAAGGGAGGCAACTCAAAGGGCTGCTGTGAACATGGCAGACTGCGATACCAGTCATGTTTATGTTGAAATGAAGATTTACAATACAAGGGGATACAATTTAAAGAGTCGAACATGAATCAATTATGTTCACATTCCATTATAACAATACATATCAATGTCACTTCTCGCCCCCAATAACTCAGGTGGTGTCATTTCAACAGGGTAGGCCTAACTTGCACACGTTACATGCATGTATAGACTACAGGACAACAACCACAACAGTGGCAAGCATCCACCCAGAAAAAAAAGGATAAACATTTTACAGATAAAACATATAGGGAGGGATGTATGGTTGATGAATTTTAGTACAATGGTAAGGATTGCCGTTATATGACCATCAAACGAGATAGGCTGGTGTGATAAAGGCCTCTGGCTGTGTCAAAAACTTGATCTGTGAATTGAATTACTGTTACATATAATATGCGGAATTGGGATTTGCTATTTTGATGCTGAAAACCCAGCTACCACCCCCACCCACCCACCCACCGTTTCTCGTGATTGCTTACATGAGGGATGGACCTCTTTTTCTCACTTTAAATGAAAGCTCATGTGAAACATGGACAGAGCATTTCCACAATCCATGTGTAGTGCATAAGATGACAAATGGGCAGAAAATGTCTTCGAAAATACATGTAGTTACATATAAGGCATATTTCAATTTTCACTTAGACATTGATGGTCAATACGGTACCATTGGCCATGTTGGGATGTTGTCACTAAAAACTTGTATAGTGGCACAGTGGCAATAAAATAGATATCTGAAATTCAGTTCTATAAATTTTTATTCAACTGATGACAATATGACTGCAAACTGAACTGCTTTTCCCTTTAGGCCAGACCAATTTTATTTTTTGTTTTGCGGGCGGAATATATTTTTTTTCAACATCGGAGGAGGGAATAAAAATAAAAATAAAATTGGAAATTGAAACTTATGTTTTCTTTTTTAGAAGACTTCGCTGTATGTCAGAACTTCCAGAGTACCAATTTGTACATTTCAACTTGTAGGTTAATACCCAACATGAAGACAAAGGAATCACACAAAATTACATCAGTTGAAAAGATCAAAGCTAATAACTGATATACTTTCAAACTTAAGCCTATATTCATTTTATCTCTGAAATGTCCAGTCTTACACATTAATTTTGAGCAAGTTGAAAAAAACTGAGAACCTTGACTGTTTAAAATATGCTACCGACTAATATCATGACTATTAAAACCATAATCTTATCTGGCAAAGAAGCAATAAAAATTTACATTTCATAGAAAAAAAAAATTAAAATAAGTTTGAGGAGAATACCTGGTGAGTTATGTCTTTATTTAAATTTTAGTATCAAGCACCCTGCTTGGGTTATTATTTAAAATTTATATAAAAAAAATTCAATGACAAAATATTTTGCAATGAAAAAATATCTAAATCTGTTATTTATATACAATTTGCAAAAGAAATAAGTTTTTCACAGATATATGTATATTAATTTGTGAATAGATGCCCTACAAAATGCTCATGACTAGGAGAAAGTGTGTTCAAACCAACCCAAGCACCATTCTCGTCTCGCGAGACTCCCTACTGCGAGAAAGAGTCTCACGCGTAAATGGGAGCCATCCCCCCAAAATTTGGGGGGCGAGTAGGCGGCGTATGATTATCTGGCTTGTCACTGACCTGCTGACTCCGCCGAGTTAGAAGCGAATTGCTAAACATAACGTGGGCTATATAATTGGGAAATGACTCTTTCCGTTTCGGAGCATATCAATCGCGAACAAATTATTGTCGGTATGTATACTTGGCCGTGAAAGCGAGTTATCTAATACAGGAAGTAGTTCGCGGGTAGACACGGCTCGCTTTGAGAATGATGTCATGCTGCCTCGCTTTGAGATTGGAGATTCAAAAATGTCACCAGTTTACATGAGAGTCGCTTTGGTCTCCCGCGGGTAGACACGGCTCTCTTTGAGAATGCCCAAGCACTGGACTGACTTAGCTTCTTGGAACTCTTTGGTGAAAGAAGTTAGAAAAGTCATGGTTTAACTCAACCTCCCCACAGCGCATGCTCCATTTCGCAGGCTCCAATAACATCCCTGCCTCTAATAGCGGAAGTTGACCTTTACTATGTTGCTATGACGTATAGGGGAAACCAACCAACGCACGGTTCAGTTTGAATCCGACCAAACGACTCCTTTAGTGTTGCACATGAGCGAACTACTTTTCATATGCTCTGTCCAGATAAACAGGGAAAATTACCTCCAGATAATTCTTTTTAACGCTAGGTCAACGGAGGTATTATGCAGACTTGAAAAGTAATCAAAATTTTCGTTAAACATCTATTTTACTATATATGATGTCACTTCCGGCGATGTGCGCGAAGGCCCCGAATCCGGTCCAAAAATCTGACTGGTGGCTGGGGTGTTATTAGACCCCCAGCGAGGTGGTTGGGTTTAACTTCTAAGTCAGGAAGTGCCATGGAAAAATGGCAAAGAAGACGGAATTTTACCTGTTTAATGAAGTATACTTTGATTTAATAAAGGCATGGAAGGATTGGTAGACCTGCTTGGGAAGTCATGAGCTGAGGGAGGCATTAAGTCAAATAGCTTTTCCCTGTGCAGCTTGAGAATGGCGCTGATGATAAAAGACTTTACAACAACAACAACAACAATGACGGTTGGTCATGCAGGAGCGTGAAAAGAACACTCCTGAAATTAAAATTAGGAGCTATAGCGCTCCTCAAAAGGCAATGCCTGATTTCAGAAATGAAATGATATATTTTATACCGTCGGGAAGCGTCCACAGAAATAAAATGCCTGAACTCGCCACTTTCGGGAATTTGTAGTGAAAATAAAAGTGCCATTTTGCAATTTTATTTTTATTCCGATTTGACCAATTTTAACGTCGGCGGGCCCGCAAAACACAAAAATAAATTGGTCTCGCCTTAAGACAAGATAGGTAAAATGCATGTTCCCTATTCATTTGAGTTGCAGAGGCACAAGAACGTAAAATTTAATTGGTTATACATATATTTTAGTACCAGATTGAGTTCTAGAGATCCAATACTTGTTCAGTAATTTGTTCAGTATTGCCAGAAGGATACTGAACATGGTACTCAGGTCTGGTACACATGAGCCAGTTTTTCTGAAAGAGAACAAATTTGTGAAAGACTGTTACGCCCATTCAATATCCTGCTCTGGTATGGTCATCGTCTATAATACAAGCTTGCAATCAAGCTGATGGCCACTACAGACTTACATAAATTTAGTCTCATTTGTCAAGCAAAACTGGTTCAAGCAACAGTGACATCAGAAATTAATGTTATCATGACTCTTCTTTACTGCTAAGCTAGGTATCATGATCAACTATAAATATGTAGTGTGTGATAATAGACAGGTTTACTGCCCTCGACCGTAAGCTGTAAATACTGGTACAGGTCTGTAGTCCGAGTTAACAACATTTTATACATTTACCCTTGAGTCCTCACACCCAGTTTCTATCCAAAACAAAATCCATGCTTCACCAGTCAGTTAAGACCATAAAGCATGAAAATGGGGTAGATGGACATAAGCCTGGTTTACATGTACATGGGTTTTTAGGATTCAATGAAAACTTGTGTGAAATGATCAACACTTGGCCAGTTTACTACCTCACCATGCTTGCCATGAAATTGTGTACCCTCATTTTAGTCACATGTCAAGATTCAGCCAACCAAATATTTTAATATTTGTGAAGAGAGTTCCATCCAAAATGGAATCATCTTCTGTGGTCAGCGCTATGTTTAAGGCATGCCATCGACGTGTGAGGGACTGTGTGTACTGACCATCCATGAATGCACAAATCCAAAATTATGCGTTCAAGTGCGAAACATGTTGAACACTCCAAACCAAGCAACAGAAACAGACATAGCAACCACCTGAAATACCAGATTGTTCATGGGTGAAGATTGCAAAAGACATTTTCCATGTAGATGATGGTCAGTGACTACATGGTCACAGTGGATTACTTCAGTGACTTCTGTGAAGTAGGCAAGCTGCATAACAAAGCATTCAAAGAAGTTATCGGCAAACTAAAGCCTCATCTGTCACATCACCGCATACCAGATATTCTTGCCTCGAACAATGGACTTGATGTGAAATGGGTCTAAGTTGGATTGATGGACATGGAGATTCTTTACCAGATGATGGCTGAATAGATGCTTGTACATGTACTCCATACAATGACTTGGACATTAGCAGCCACCCTGTATGGATTCAATCATATGACAAGTTCTACAGGTTATCCACATTCAAAACGAAAGTCAAAGGCCGCTATGAAAACAGCAAAACGAGCTATGAAAAAGCCCATGTAATAACTTGTATGTAGTGCATTACACAATTAAATTTATGTCTCTGTGCATCATGTATATGCACGCTTCTACAACAGAGTGAGAGAATTCGCTTCTACACCAGGCCAGAAAACATACGGTTGTCGCACAAGTCTACTGTCTGGTTGTCATCACGAGACATAACAATACAAGACATACTGTAGGACAGGTTGAACCAAATTTTCATTAACTGGGTGATAATCAACTCTTTCAAAAGAATAGAATTTACCAAACTAATCCATTACTATCTTTATTCACCCATCACTTAGCAAATAATGTTCTACTCTTGCCGATCAACTTTTACAATATTAATGTGGGATGAAAGACGCCCTCCAGGATTTTATCTCCGCCTTGATATTCTTATATCATATTCTATGTTTATATTCATCTATTTATAACTGGTGAGTAAAGTTTCATATCCTCATGACGTGTCATGGTTACAACATATCAAGATATTATTTATGTATATCTCGCAAACCTGTGTAAATTTTGATAAAATGCCAAATGTAGACTCAAATTAATATGCATGGAATGCAATAATACTCTAATATCCCTATCACCAGGTCATGCTAGCTGGCAAATACATGGCAAGATTATTATGAGCATTATCTCCAGTCTAGAAACAGGCCATCTCAAAACAATTGAATGGACAGCTCTACCAACACCAACGCCGGAGTCACAACATCGCCTTGCTAACAATAATTTACATCAGCAAGCACAAAATCGAGCTATTGACTGAATTCAGGCAGCACAAATGTGGAGTTGAATTGAGACACACAGCTCAACTAAAGGGATAGAAAACCCTTGAAAAAAGTATGTCGTAAATGCAAGAATAGTTCCATCACTGTCCAAAAAGTATTTTTTATTTATTTTTCTAATTTTTTCCAACTGAGCAAAAAGCTGATAAACTTTGGATGGTGGCCTGTAAGTGCCATTCCTCATTATTCCTTTAGATATTTCTCGATGTTATAATTTTTCTTTAATCAAATGTACTGCTATATGTACACTGTAATATGGACTAGGCATCGACATAATAAAAAATCTGCATGTCTGAGAGGAACCACCTTTGCGGATTTGCTGATAACGTAACGGAGAGCTCTCAATTATATATTCGACATTTTTGCGATATGTACCTGTGGGCAGGTTGTAGTTGACGACCTCCTTGCACACCATGGGCTTCCTACAGAAGTTGTGTACATACAAATGTTGGTGAAATGGCAAACAAATATTTTTGGTCCAGTTGCATAATCTAGGTCCAATTATGTAATCTACATACAGTACGTGAAAGAAATGAATTCAATAAAAATCGACCTGGTCTTGTCCCGGTTGAAAAATCGGGACAACATCGTGACAGCATCATGACGTCCCGATCATGTCCCGATCTTGTCACCGTGTTGGTCCGATGTTGTCCCGGTTATTTGTCCCGATTTTCTCACCCGCTGATTCTCTTCCCATTCCTACAAAGTAACTTGGAAACCCTGGCACTAATATGTTGTACAATTGAGATTATTTTTCTGATCCTTAAATCTGATATGCTGGGGCCAAACAACATCCCGTACGGCCTGTGGCACCGGGTATAGCATCCTACTGTGAGTAACGTTCACACCCGCGTGTCTCCAGCGCGTCAAAACGAACATAAATCTGCATGGTACATGTTTGGATATAGTGATCAAACATATTTTCATTTGTATTTCATTTCTTGTCACCTATCGACACAATTCGGTTATATTTCGTTCAAACTCCGTTCATCCTTTGGCGTTCATTCTCATAAATCATTAAATGTAAACGTGTGTAATAAATTATTTTGTCACATTCATGGAGAACAGTAGTTGAAAATGGCAACTTGTCACGGATTTCCAACTTCAAGAAAACAACGAAGATCGATCTTCATCATCCCCAGATTCACAGAGATATATGTTTCTTCTTTCTATTACAATCAACTTTATATTAGATCTAAAAACATAATTTTATATGCTCTAAATTGGGGTAGGGATGAAATCTTTCGCGACGTCTGCACGAAAGAGTGCTCTCGCCAAGGTCCGCGCGAGAAGGTCACGGCAGGTCTTCAATTTCACATTCCGGTTTTCTCGTGCAAAAAGTGAATGCTTTATGCAAGAATTTCGTCCATTCATGCTAGATCTGTATTCTATTTGCATTTTACAATATGATCTGTTATGAACTGTTTATAGGATTGGGCGATATGAGGAAAGAAAAAGTTATTCAAAATTGTTTAATAATATTTTTTATCAGAATATTTATCTTATATATTCTTCTGTGCTATCGGTAAAATTATCTTGCATTCTTCTCGTTTGTTATCACATTAGTCTAGACAAATTTTTAGTATTATGTAAATATTTAGGAAGAATGGGCTAATAAGTTTTTTCATTACCGTGATATCTTCCGTACATAAGCGACAGGTTTCCGCAACACAATTGTATTGAGGACGGAAAACATCTTTGGAATGTACCTTGTACGCCTCGATGAGAATGAATCTTTTTTTAAACCATCCAGGATAATATTAATTAAGTATTTTATCAACTATTTTTCCTTTTGTTAGACCCACCCGATTACATTTCGATTTTTGATTGATTGAAATTGAAGTCCCCTTCCCATTCGGATTTCGCGGCCCATCAACCAGGCCCGTAGGCTGGGGGGGTTCGGGGGGTGCGTACGCACCCCCCCCGCAGAGCAGACCGAGTTCCGCTGCCGGGGGAAAAAAAATTCAGAGTGCACGGAAGGGCTTTCATGCGGGCATCCATGGGCCAGGAGCGATTGACCTCCCTGGCATTGCTACACATTCAGTTGGAGAGGGCGGGGGCTCAGCCCCCCTGCCTCCTTCCCCCCAGTTTCAACAAAAGCTGGGTGACTTTTTCATGATTTTGGTCCTAATGTGACCAGATAAACAGGCCGGTTTTTTCCCCCGCGGCGCTTCGCGCCGCCCTGTAGGCCAGGGTTTTCACGGAGCGGTGACTTTGCACTGGAGGGGCACGTTGCTGTTTGGGTTAAATGCTCTGATTTGCTCATTCTTCTGTTCCGTTCACAATGATCAATAACTGTTTTAGATGTTAATTTACATAGAAATTGCATTCGCTTTATTGGACGATTATCTGCTTATCAAATTTAGAAATCAAAATTGCGTTCATATTATTTCTTTTTTTTTTGTTCACATATTTCTCTTCAAACACGTCAGCGCTCTCCAACCCTCTGCTGAAATGTTACTTTCTTCGAGATCACTGCGTATAGTTCGAATTTTGGAAAGGAAAAAATACTTCTTTTTGCATTCAAAAGTTATCAACTCAATTTTTCTTCTAAATGACGAGAAAAAATCACAAAAACAATCTCAAAATGCAGTTGATTATATAGTGATGATACGTCGTTTTGTATGCCGGAAATCGGCCAGAATGCGTCGACAGCCATCTAGGAGCGCGGAGCTTCCGGGGCCTAGGCGGCCCCTGGACCCTCGCCTAAAGTGCTATGATAGTCGAGCCCCCCCACTTTTTGGGAGCTTCCGCCGGCGCTGTACATTGTTATTCTTAACGTGATCAAATCTTTGCTGGTTGACATATTTTCTTTATGACAGACAGCGGCGAAATATGCAGTAATAAACATGGACCAGTTCCTTGATAATAGGATGGCTCAATCGGAGGAATTGTTGGCGTGATTTATTCATCTCTTTACCAGATCGTAACAAGTGTGAACTGAAGTGGCACAAATATATCGGCAGGCCGGTGTGGAGGCTAAGAATATCCAATATTAAGAGTGCAAGGACACTCTTCTCCAGATATCTCCAGAGGTAGGACACTCTTCACTCAATAAAAAGATAGGAAACGGGACACTTATCCCCACTCTTAGCCACCACACCGGAGTGAGGAGTTAATGACGTTAATGATAATAATCTTGATCAAAGGGGGTTTCCCATGGTTGAATATTAACCATCTCCCAGTCGACAAGATTATCATTCACACAACGAGTCGATTATAGTCATATACTGAATTTATCAGTCGGAAAAAATGCAGTTGGCGGATGTCGAAAATATGATGTAAAAATGCGCCAGAACGCGCCATATGGCATCTAAATTTTCAAAAAAATTCCGGGGGGGCATGCCCCCGGACACCCCTAGCCGGGCTTCGCGCCTGCGGCGCTCGCATTAGCAGTTCCGCAATATCCTCTACCGAACCCCCCCGTTGCCAAACCAGCCTACGGGCTTGTCAACTCAATGCTCTATTTAAATTTCACGGTACATTTCTTCGTTCATTTAAGATCTTTTGCAGCGCTAGATATTAAAATAAATAATTAAATAATAAATAACAATGAGAGAGCAGAGGGAGATATTTATAAATGGAAGTACTAAAGATTTCATTTCAAGATATGTAGTATTTTATATTTTCTCATGTCTCGCAAAACGGGATTCACTTTTTTGTTAATTTGAGCTCTAGGCTTAATTTAAAGTGTTACTATTATTATATTGGTAATATACTCTAACTTCGTAATGGGGATTAGATCAGCATGTACCCCATGTGAAATGTTGTTCTTTTATTCCGTTGTTATGTATTGCCGGGGGGGGGCTCTTAATTCTGAGCACAATAAAAATTTATACATTCGTCTCACAAATAAACAAAAGATGCCGACTATAACAGAATCTTGGGACAACAAGCCATGTAGTTGTTATAGTATTTTGAAAATCAATTCATCTGTAATCACACTATGGAAGTGAACAGTAGGTGATCACACGTTAAAAGCACCGCACGGGTAGGACTACGGTACGTGGTGCGGCTGTTTTCAGGGGCATAGCTCTGCAGGGTCAAAGTTCACACATTTGGACCACGTGGGGCTTTTCGTCGCGGGAGTAAAGAAAAAGACATTTCTTTATCTTTCTATATACTATACAAATTACAATCAGTACATTTTGTAAACATTTAACTATACGGGTTTGTGAGCCATTCTGTCAGTCATCCAACTTTATTTACAGGCAAACATGTACGGCCGATTAAAATTTAACTGCAGCAGCGGGCAGTCCACTGCGGTAGTCCAAACTTCGCTCACTCCGTCCGTTCATTTTGTTTCGGTTTATTTCGTTCCGGTTAAACTCCGTTTATATTCCGGTCATAATTCGTTCAAACTTCGTTCCGGTTTAAAACTTTTGCGGTCAAATTTTAATAACCGAACTGTCATCGTGTTAACAACATGACGTCCCGATGTCATCCCGATGCCGTCCCAATGTTGTCCCGATGTCGTCCTTGTAACAAGACCGGGACAAAACCGGGACAAGATCAGGACAAGAATCGGGTTATCATCATGTTAACATCGTGACAGAATCGGGTTGTCATGATGTTAACATCGTGTCCGTCAAGTATTGAGTTCATTTCTTTCACGTACTGTACATGGTTGTTTAACCATTAAATAAGCAATAATGTTCCACGTTAAACCTTCAAAATACTTCCCTATCGATGTCTGCTTCCCTATTCACCCCGGAGATTCAGTTCTCCATCCCTTGTGTGCTTTGGCATGACATTCCATCCTGTGGAGCAAAACATGGCCGAAAGTATATGTTTTTCGGCCTCTCCGGACAGAGTGCAAGATACCGATGACCGGGGGCGGAGGTAGGTTGATAATCATGTAGCCTATCAGGGGCCTATTTAATCATAGAAAAGTTGTGATCACAATTCCCTCTCTGTCAAGATCCCGTTTTCCGTAAATAAGCTACACAGTTAGAGCTGTTGTGGGTATTTTGACAGACAAGCCCGCATTATACCCCCGATTGGAGTCATTTTTATCACATGGTCCGTCCGTTTTCAATGAAATATACTGCCAAGGTTTACTAGTATACACATCTGTTGTTGTGAAGTCAGTTAAACGGACTAGAAAACTGCTGATGAACTCAGCTGAACTAATTGTATTGCGGTAGTCCATACCACGGAGCACGACAAGCCATCCCTTGAAGCAAGAAAAACTTGAAAGAATTGATTTCATTGCCATTGCGATTCCTGAATTTAGATGTTGAAGAATTGAAAACGAAATGACTTCAGCATTTCATCCACTAGTGAATTTTTTGGCCTGATCAACCACCAACCATTCTCCCAACATCAGAGTTTGTAACCTCCAAATCGGTATATATGACAATAGGGTATAAAAATCTGATGCCATGAGAATGCCACCAACAGGCCGGACTAAGAATATTATTTGTATTGTTAATACATATAACATAAATTGCGGACGTTACCGTAGACCCATCATAAATTTTCTAGTTTCTCGGGTCAACGCACTCGTCACTTTGTGCGCTGTGGGGTGTGACATCAGGATTTTCAGCTTGAGACTGCAGTATTCAACGAGTGTTTTATTACGATGTCCATATCGAATGTTTCTATATCACCAAAGATAAAAGAGGAAGGACTTTGCAAACCTATGATCCACGTACGATAAAAGTAAAAAATATGATTGACATCGACATATATACCGTAGATCAATAATTTGCGGTACCGAACATTAGATTCGATTATTCAAGGTTTACAGACTGGTTTGTGCATGTCTTCAGCTTTGATCATCAAACCAGTTAATGAGTACCGTACGGCTTCGGGATCAGATCTCGTACACTTTTCACGGTTTATTTCAAATTTACATAACAGTAATTTCTTGAGAGACACAAAAACTGACCTGGTTAGTGCTGAAATCAAGGTCGACCCTTCCCTGGGAGGAGTTTCGTGGGTTACGTGACCTTTCCCTGCACGTGCGGGAGCAGTTATTAACTCGACTTTTTAGGTGCCTCTAACCCACGAGAGAGAGCAGTTCTCGTACAGCAGATGGAAGTCGCACTTTTATGCTGAATTGTTGTAAATATCATCGTTCACACACTTAAAAAAAATTATTTCAGTAGTTTTAGAAGAAATAATATATACTAATTGGGCAATTTATCAATCTGACCTGTTCACAATGAAAGGCTGAACAGCGACCGTCGTTATCTGGACGAAAAACGAGATTATTTTACCTCCTGAAAATCTTCGGCAGTCATCGGAGGTATAACTCTTCGGCCGTCAAAAACTGATCGTAGCGTGTCTACTAATTATCCGATTTTAATTCTAATAATATATTTGGAATCCTGAAGAAATACTCGTTTCAGAAATATATAGATTGGTATATTTGTATGCTATTTCATGACGAAAAATTCATCCGAAAAATGGTCTGATTTACTGGAAATGTGAGTTTGCCGCCATTTCACTGTGAACATTCGTTCGGAGATAGGGAGGGGCGGTCGAGGAAAAGTAATGACTGCGCCCCGTGTCACATGACATAAACACAGCTTTCGAAATGGGATTGTTGTCTCGCTTTCGTGGAATGAACATGATGGTCATCAGTCATGCATGTTACCTATATTGATTGGCGATAAAATGGACTTCCCGTGTGATGGGAACCAGAATTAAGTATATGCCCCAGGAAACAATTTAAAAAAAAAAAATACTTCCAATCATACCAAGAAGTAGAAATTTTGACAGACAAATTAAGCTTCACCCCCGCACATAAGCAATCCACATAGAAAGTCACCACGTGCTCTGAAGTGCGCGCACGTGCGAAGTGTACGAGATTTGATCTGTACGATATCCGATTCCAAGCCCGTAACAATTTCTTTTCTACACAATGTTGGTCATATCAAGAAGATTTTGGGGCACAGTAATCCCAGAACTTCCCACTGAAGTTGCCGAAACTCATTCAGCTGTCAAATGTTGGAGTGCAAACTATGTCCTTAGCAACAGGGTTCCGCCGTGCGCTAACGGGGGACAACTGCGCTCAGGATGGTGCACTATTGCCTTGAGACCGTGCGCTATCGCCTCGAGACCGTGCGCTATTACCTCGAGATCGTGTGACATTGCCGTTAGAAAGTTAGCTACTGCAGAACATGTAATAGTTCTTGTGCTATACATGTAATACGGGGAAGTTACAGAATATTATACGACCAATCAGGATGAACAATTACGGTATCAGGTTTTATAATAAATTTTATGACAGATGGCGAACTGTTGAAATATGTTGGAAAATTAATATTCTGGGTTGGGAGCACACCTATTCTTTCTTGATTTAATTTTTTTTTAATAAAAAAAGAGCATAAAATGAAATAAAACCGAGTCACTGCACCACTGTTTTAAGGGTGTTCACCAAAATCAGAATACTTTTGTTCTTGACCCAATACTGTCACGGAACAAATAACGGATTTATTAAAAGCTTCATTTTATATTATAAATTCAACAATATAACCATCTGTAATGTTTCGTCGGCAAAGGACAATGTTCACTTGCTTGACCAGCATGTTTCGACATTTGTGATGCAGCGTATTTCACAAATTTAGAAGAATTTATCTGTTTTTCTTGCTTCAAGGGATGGCTTGGCGTGCACCGTGGTATGGACTACTGCAATACAATTAGTTCAGCTGAGTTCGTCAGCGGTTCTCTAGTCAGTTTAACTGACTTTACAACAACAGATGTGTACACTAGTAAACCTTGGCAGTATATTTCATTGAAAACGGACGGACCATGTGATAAAAATGACCCCAATCGTGGATATGATGCGGGCTTGCCTGTCAAAACACCCACAACAGCTCTAACTGTGTAGCTTATTTTCGGAAAATGGGATCTTGACAGAGAGGGAATTGTGATCACATCGCTTCTATGAATAAATAGGTCCCTGATAGGCAACATGATTATCCACCTTCCTCCGCCCCCGTTCATCGGTATTTTGCACTTTGTCTGGAGAGGCCGAAAAAGTGTACTGTTTTGCTCCACAGGATGGAAAACATGCTTCACGGGATGGAATGTCATGCCAAAGCACACAAGGGATGGAGAACTGAATCTCCGGGGTGCTATTGAGCCAGAACAATGATGAGTGTTTTATGGGTATCTGCAATAAGTGAGAGGATAGAAAAATGGATGGTCGTAACAGACCACCATACAAACACATATATCAAATGCGTTTTATTCGGTTAAAAAAAAATCGGATAAATAAATAAAAAATACTTTTGGACAGTGATGGAACTATTCTTTCATTTACAACATACTTTTTTCAAGGGTTTACTATCCCTTTAATATGTTCCTATGTGATGGTCACCAGCGAAGGGTGAAAATCACAGCCAGTATACAAGTAACACCATACAAATTTTTTATACTTTCTATTATTTGATTGTCAGGGGGGAGTGGACTCAGAAGTAAAACGCTCCACAAAGGTGAACAGACATGTAGGAATAGACTAAATAGAGTGAAAAGATTAAAATTATGGTACAAAATAACTTTTAGAAATGGTTTTTCTTTTCACAACAAACTGTTAATGCATATTGCACATATATACGTTTTGCATATTAACTTTTACACCACCAAACAACTCATACAAGCACCAGTCCAGGGTCTTCACAGTGCAAGGGAAAAAACTCTGTACAGAGACTTAAAACACCTGTTACTAGCAGTCAACTACCTGGCTATATCAACTGATTACTTACAAATGATTTGAAAGGATAATATAATCGTATGCCTGTTGTAAGTCATTGGTTATGACTACTAAGGTAAGCTCTGTTCCCGTCATCTCCATATGAATACTTAGCAACTTGTTTTGAAATGTCAGTGTACAATGATACCTAGATTGTATTGACAAAAAAAAGGAACAGCATTACTTATCTCCCCTCATTCACAAAATGTCCTGAGTATCTTGGCCCTTCTCCATTTGCCATGTTTGCCAGTAGAAAATATCTAATGATATCATGTATGATACACTTGAGAAACAATGAATGAAGGGGCATCACTAGAACAATGTAACATTTGGTGAACAGAGAGAAAATTAATCAACTCTGAGTTTGACTTGGATTTCAAATTAAAATTTCCACAAAATAATTCTTGTGTAACTGTTTGTGTCCAACAGATAAGTAGACAAGACAGTGTATTGATGGTTTTTAATAACACCAGATTCAAGCCTCTGCATTTTACATGTACATTGTACCTTCAAGTTTTAATGAGAGGACCTTTTAAGCATCATCAAGAGGCAGGTCTTTCTGCCATGAATGTGACTTTAGTCGATAATATACATGTAAAGTTGATGTTTTTCAAACAAAATTTATCAACATAATTCCAACAATATTTCTCTTATTTTTCAATATAATGTCTTGTTTCTGATGTGTTGTTTCTGTTTTAAGTCTCCTCAGTGGTATATCCTGAAGATTTATTGTCTAATTTATCGATGATGATCAATCAGTATTTGCACTGTATAAAGTAAACATTTGCTACATCATATGTTTCACGAGTTTGATTACTTAAACATAAATGTAGACTTTGTCAAATCTCAGTTGAATTGATTATCATTCATGATCAACCAATACTCTCACTTTTACACACGTAGCAATTCACAGTTAAAAGTTTTACTTCATTATTTTATTGAATCCATAAAATTCTCATGACAATTATTTATGTACACGTTTGTTAATTTGATAAAACCAGAAAATATTGTGATCTACATATATACGGTACATGTAATACATTGCATAAATTATCAGATATAACAGAAACAAACGGAAAGAATGTATATAATGTTCATACTTACCATCACAGATTCATAAAACACAAGGAAGTCCAGAAGAAGAAGCTTAGCTTGTCATGCAAAGGTTCACCAAACAGTATCATCACACAGTACATCACCAAAAATGAGCGTTCAACAATGTGCTTAACTTAAAGTATAACTGTGGCACTTGCATAAGTTTATGTCATATTCAAGAAAACGATGTGAATAACAAAACGTAGTGAAGTTTTCCCCCAACATTTCACTCGTATTCTATCTCGGAGAATTCAAAGGCAGATTTTTCCAGTGGGAGAGAAATTTTCGCTGCCTCTTTTGACGCCAGAGATGACATCAACGACATCATACTTCGAGCGTCCTGCACCATCTGTGGGACATCGCAGCAATGCAGAAAATGGAACAGTTTTGTACCAATGTTGCGTTGTGATGAGGTTGATCGTTCGATAATAATGTCACAAGTTCCGACATGCGTGTGGCGCTGTGCACTATAGCAACATTAATAATAACACTGACATTGTAAAAAAAATTAGTCGTAAAACAAGAAAAAAAAGTGATAAATTCTATAATTTGAAAAATTATCTTGGATTTGACGTAAACTTGCAAAAGTACCACAGTTACACTTTAACGAACAGCCTGAGTTTCACACAAAAAGGTCACAAACACAAAAGATTTACCAAAGGGTTTTACTCAGCGGTTCACACAAAATTTTTAGAAGTTGTGAATATGTAGATTAACAAGAACTTCAGAAAAAAGTTCACAAATAAATTGTAAACAAAGTAAATGGCTTTTGAATATTTGTGATTACTTGATTACCATCTATTTTTACAGTTTTATTGTTGGAGTGGAGGTCATTTCACCATGTGTGGTGAAAGTACATTGATCATGCAATCCGGGCTTCCAGATATCAATCTCAAACAAAGTGGACAGTGAGGTGTGAGCCACTCTGAGATTCTCTCGTAAATTTCCGAGTAGTTGATTTTCATTTCTTTCAACATGTACCTGTATGCTCCAATGTGGAACAATATGTCCAGAGCAGCATCTAGAGCCAATTTAGTTCCGGAAAATGTGTGGGCACCCAAAACATCTGATGCCCAAACTCAAATGAAACAAAAAATGAAAGTGTTGTTGTCAATGTTCAATTAGAAAGGAATTTTGAAGGAACTATTCCTGGAAAAAGCTTCTGAGAGCCTCAATATCGATCTGATTGCATAGCCATAGCTGGGTATTGAATTCAATGATAATAAACCTCTATTTTCAACTTAAAGTTGTCAAAACATTCACCAGGATAAGCATAATGGTCCTTCCTTCAAATAATCGGGTAATTTGATGCATATTTACCAAATTTATTGATTGAATACTTGCCTTAATGTTGTTACATAGGGAGAAATGAAAATCATTTACCCAGAAATTTACAGGTGAAGCCCAAAGCGGGTCATTGAGTTTCACTGGGTATTTTGTTGGAGATTGATATTGAGATGCCTGAATTAAAAGGACCATCCATAATCGCCCACCTGGTTGCTTGAAGTTTAACATCGCACCTAACCTTATTGATCACACGGCGACGATGACCCAAACAAACATACCCTAGCAAAACCCTAACCCTAAGCCTAACAAAAACCTAGCCAAAGATACAAAAAAAATTTAATTTCGAATTTTGAAACTTAGGCTCTACAGACACTGGTGATCACAATGGATCGTCAGAGAGCCTAATTTGTTTGGCACTTTAATCTACCTCCTGTGCCAGACAAACATGGTATGGCAACACGAGTTATCAATTGCCCAATGTTATAGAGATAGGAAAGAGCGTGAGTGAATGAACCACTGTGAACCATTGTTTCAATCCATCTGTTGGTGTTATCGGCACAGCTTTATTCATAAGGGATTAACTTGAATTTTCTGCAGGTTGGGGATTTCATCTGTTGGGGAAAATGGCTTTAGGGTTTAAAAGGAGATTTATAGTCTGGCTTGGTATGTTTCAATCTGGCTTGGACTTGCTCAAACTGCGAACTGTGGGAATGGTTTTCTCATGTATTGAAAAGAATTGGAGGATGGACTGAATTCCCTATGACTTGGATTTTTTCAGATTCGCGAAGAAAGTTAAGCAGTGGAGGATTGTTTGACATGAAAATTAATGTATCAAGATAGAAAACAGCTCAGTGAAATCATTACCAGATGGAAAAGGGTTAATGATAAATTTTGAGGACATATCACTGATTGCACATGCCAGGTCACACAAGCATGGAGAGATATCCAATCATAAACATATACCAAGAGGAAGCAATCAAATATTGATGATGAGAACAAGTTAGCAACAAAGGTCTTTCACACACAAATTACAGGTTAAACTTCTATCCCCCACTGCATACTTGTGGTTTGAGCAAATGTCCGATCTCAGGTACATGTAATTAGAAAGTCTCAGATAAATGTACTAAATGCAAGAAGGAATGTGAAAACAAGCAGTGGAATTATGTTAGCATTGGTAACCATGGCTACTATGTCTGAATTATTATTTACTGAACCATGTTTTCATCTTATATGTACATAGCAGTTATATTACACACAACATTGCTGTGATTACGACAGATGACCATAGTATAGATAACATATAACCATGATAACGTAACATACCTGAAAGCCTTATCACTGTCATCAGCAGGTACTCCAACCATATTTCCCGGGTGCTTTGATGAAGACATCTGTCTGGGAGACGTAGATGGAGACCGTGATGGTGAACTGACAGAGAACTTCAAACTTGGCTTTAGAGAATACTCAGCATCAAGTTTTCCTTTCTCCTCTGACAAAAATAAAGAGTTGAGTGTTAACGTTGCTCACACAATGATAAACATGACATGAAGAAGCTATTCTGTTCTGGCGACCAACGCTTCAGGCAACACCTCTTATTTAAATTAATTGTCGAAAGAGTGTTTTGTTTTAGATGTTGCCATGAAAACATGAATTATTTACAAACAACTGCAAGGAGGAATAAATTGGTGAATAAGCCGTGGAGATGAACACACTGTTGAATAATCCCATTAGTATGGTACACAGTAGAGACAAGAGAGAAATGACTTCTTGAAAAATCCAATTGAGCTCTGAAAAGACAACTGCAGAGCGCCACAAACCGATAAATAATCCCAACAGTACACCATACAGACAACTGCAGAGTGGAATGATTTGGTGGATAATCCTAAAGGTACACCATACAGACAACTGCCGAGAGGAACGATTTGGTGGATAATCCCAATGATACACCATACAGACAACTGCAGAGAGGAACGATTTGGTGGATAATCCCAATGATACACCATACAGACAACTGCAGAGAGGAATGATTTGGTGGATAATCCCAATGATACACCATACAGACAACTGCAGAGAGGAACGTTTTGGTGGATAATCCCAATGGTACACCATACAGACAACTGCAGAGAGGGACGATTTGGTGGATAATCCCAATGATACACCATACAGACAACTGCAGAGAGGAATGATTTGATGGATAATCCCAATGGTACACCATACAGACAACTGCAGAGAGGAACGATTTGATGGATAATCCCAATGATACACCATACAGACAACTGCAGAGAGGAATGATTTGATGGATAATCCCAATGGTACCCCATACAGACAACTGCCGAGAGGAACGATTTGGTGGATAATCCCAATGATACACCATACAGACAACTGCAGAGAGGAATGATTTGATGGATAATCCCAATGGTACACCATACAGACAACTGCAGAGAGGAACGATTTGATGGATAATCCCAATGGTACACCATACAGACAACTGCAGAGAGGAACGTTTTGGTGGATAATCCCAATGGTACACCATACAGACAACTGCAGAGAGGAACGATTTGGTGGATAATCCCAATGATACACCATACAGACAACTGCAGAGAGGAATGATTTGATGGATAATCCCAATGGTACACCATACAGACAACTGCAGAGAGGAACGATTTGATGGATAATCCCAATGATACACCATACAGACAACTGCAGAGAGGAATGATTTGATGGATAATCCCAATGGTACACCATACAGACAACTGCAGAGAGGAATGATTTGATGGATAATCCCAATGGTACACCATACAGACAACTGCAGAGAGGAACGATTTGATGGATAATCCCAATGGTACACCATACAGACAACTGCAGAGAGGAACGATTTGATGGATAATCCCAATGGTACACCATAACTGCAGAGAGGAACGATTTGGTGGATAATCCCAATGGTACACCATACAGACAACTGCAGAGAGGAATGATTTGGTGGATAATCCTAAAGGTACACCATACAGACAACTGCCGAGAGGAACGATTTGGTGGATAATCCCAATGGTACACCACACAGACAACTGCAGAGAGGAACGATTTGAGGATAATTCCAATGGTACACCATGTAGACAACTGCAGAGAGGAACGATTTGGTGGATAATCCCAATGATACACCATACAGACAACTGCAGAGAGGAACGATTTGATGGATAATCCCAATGGTACACCACACAGACAACTGCTGAGTGCCACAAACCGACAGATAATCTCAACAGTACACCATACAGACAACTGCAGAGTGGAATGATTTGGTGGATAATCCTAAAGGTACACCATACAGACAACTGCCGAGAGGAACGATTTGGTGGATAATCCCAATGATACACCATACAGACAACTGCAGAGAGGAACGATTTGGTGGATAATCCCAATGATACACCATACAGACAACTGCAGAGAGGAATGATTTGGTGGATAATCCCAATGATACACCATACAGACAACTGCAGAGAGGAACGTTTTGGTGGATAATCCCAATGGTACACCATACAGACAACTGCAGAGAGGAACGATTTGGTGGATAATCCCAATGATACACCATACAGACAACTGCAGAGAGGAATGATTTGATGGATAATCCCAATGGTACACCATACAGACAACTGCAGAGAGGAACGATTTGATGGATAATCCCAATGATACACCATACAGACAACTGCAGAGAGGAATGATTTGATGGATAATCCCAATGGTACCCCATACAGACAACTGCCGAGAGGAACGATTTGGTGGATAATCCCAATGATACACCATACAGACAACTGCAGAGAGGAATGATTTGATGGATAATCCCAATGGTACACCATACAGACAACTGCAGAGAGGAATGATTTGATGGATAATCCCAATGGTACACCATACAGACAACTGCAGAGAGGAACGATTTGATGGATAATCCCAATGGTACACCATAACTGCAGAGAGGAACGATTTGGTGGATAATCCCAATGGTACACCATACAGACAACTGCAGAGAGGAATGATTTGGTGGATAATCCTAAAGGTACACCATACAGACAACTGCCAAGAGGAACGATTTGGTGGATAATCCCAATGATACACCATACAGACAACTGCAGAGAGGAACGATTTGGTGGATAATCCCAATGATACACCATACAGACAACTGCAGAGAGGAATGATTTGGTGGATAATCCCAATGATACACCATACAGACAACTGCAGAGAGGAACGTTTTGGTGGATAATCCCAATGGTACACCATACAGACAACTGCAGAGAGG
>JAVTVY010054331.1:0-28840 GCA_036873755.1 Hanleya hanleyi
CGGCAAAACGCACTTCGTCAGGAAGCTCCTCGAACACGCCGACAGCATGATCACTCCACCCATTGGCCGAGTCGTGTGGTGTTACGGAGAATGGCAGGCAGCGTATGTAGCAATGCCCCACATCACGTTCGTGGAAGGCCTACCCAACCTGGCCGATTTGGAACCCGACACCTTGGTGGTTCTGGATGATCTGATGGCGGAGACGGACAGTCGGGTCACCCAACTCTTTACCAAAGGCAGCCATCATCGACGGCGCAGCATCATCTACATTGTGCAGAATCTCTTCAGTAAAAACAAAGAACATCGGAACATCAGCTTAAATGCCCACTACATGGTGGTCTTCAAAAACCCGAGAGATACCACTCAACTGCTGCACCTGGCGAGACAGATGTACCCTGAACGCACTGCGTTTGCGTTGGAAGCCTTTAAAGATGCGACAACCCCTCAGCACGGGTATATGCTCTTCGACCTCAAGCAAGCCACCCCCGATCACCTTCGACTACGCACCGGCATCTTTCCCGGAGAGACTCACCACGTGTACATGCAAAAATAATGTGAACACACCCACAGTGGCTCCCCCAGCTGGGGTGTGTGTGTTTTGATGATGGGGATAATAAAAAGAATGAATACCACATCATGGTTGATTTTTGTCTCTGTTCTCTGAGATAGATAAAAAGGGCAGAGTTGTGGGTTCTAGCATTAGTTGTACATGATGTCTGCGCGAGTACGGAAGCACGCCCAGACGCTCCGTGTATTGAAGACGGCCCCACCCGAGTTGGTTCGAACCATTGTACGCGGTCCGGACCCTGACCGTGTACGCTGTCTGTGCGAGATCGGGTACAATCTGTTAAAAGACAACGTACCACTGACTCCGGCTCAGAAGACCAAGTTGACCAAGCATAAGACAGGTCTGCGAACCTTAGTCCAGAAGCGAGTTTCTCAAACACAAAAGAAAAAGGTGTTACAGAAAGGCGGCTTTCTCGGGGCCATCTTAGCACCGTTGGCCGCTTCCGTGTTGGGTCCAGTATTGGGTGGACTCTTCGGCCGACAATGAACCACACGAAAAAAATGGTCCTCGTCGAGCCTCGGCTCCTTCAAAACCTCCAATCACCGTACCCCGTACCTTCTACGGTGAAGACGATAAACACCCTCGATGAAGAGATGCGTCAGATCTTACAGAGACCGGGGTTAAGCGACAGTGAGAAAGTACAACAGTACAATGAGACGCTTCAGTGGTACATGACGTTCATGGACCAATACAAAACCCTCTCTACCCCAGCACCACCACCACCACCACCACGCGACACACCACCGACCTCACCACCGCTCCAACAGCCTTCATTACCAGGGGTACCAACCACAGCTCCACAGTGGGTCGAAGACGAAGTCCTGAAGAGTGTACCTGCATCGTTCAAGAAACAAGCTGGCCTGGTATTACAACGGATGAAACAGAATCCTAACATGACTTGGAATGATAAAGGCGAACTCCTGGTACAGAATCAGGTGGTCCCCGGTACCCACATGACGGATTTAGTGAATGACCTGATGCGTCAACGCAGGTCGCACACGAATCCTCGAGGATGGGAGGTTTTCGCTCAAGGCTTGAAAGACATGCATGTACCACAGGAATTGGTGGGGAACCCCCAGCGCTGGGCCTTTATGCAATCACCCAGTCGTGCACGACGACTCTCACCACAACCTTGGGAACCGGAGTCACCCCCCAAATCACCACCACGGCGGGCACCTACTTTTTCACCCCTTTTACCACGCCACTCCCTGCAACCACCAAGATCTAAGTCACCGCGACCATCACGACGATTAGCGCCCAAGGGCTGGGAGAAGTATTAAAATCAACAGCAGCAGCAGGAAAGCTCAGTCGTCATGTTTTACCTCACCCTACCCAGTAACAGCTCGGCTGATGTGTTTCCTGACAACACCTTGACCAAGTACGTGACCCAGTTACCACAACCGTTGCATTTACCTGGACGCTGGGAATGTGGACTCGTGGATATCCAATACCCTTACTCGTGGTACAACGTGCGAGCCAATGAAGTATGGTACGAGGTGACCTACGAAGGACAAGAAACTCGACTCAAACTACCCGAAGGTCAATACGATTCCCCCAAGGAGTTCATGGGTGGACTGAGAAGTCTGATGCATTATAAGTCTCTACGAGACGTCACGAATACTTCAAAACCCATCAAATCTTTCCCCTTCAAAAATCATGTGGACTTCGATTACAACGCACACAACGACAAGGCCTGTCTCACGCTCAGCCCCAACGTGAGTGTCGAACTCAGTCCTACCCTACAGCAAATGCTGGGTCTCGATCTACGGGGGTACGCTGGCCCCACCGGCGAGAGAGCCCACATCCCGATGGACATGCGTGGTGGTATGTATGGCCTGTACATCTACTCGGACGTGGTCGATGCTCACATTGTCGGCGACAGCAACGTACCTCTACTGCGCGTCTGCCCGGTGAAAGGCAAGTATGGAGCTCAAGTCACCCACAGTTTCAGGCATATCGTGTATCTACCGGTCAGTCAGACCGATATTAGCTCCATCGTCATCGATATAAGAGACGACACCGGTCAACCGATTGCATTCGAGCGTGGAAAAGTGGTGCTGACACTTCATTTCCGTCAAGTCCGAGCGGTTCACTTTGCATAATGAAGGTGCCTTATCAATGCCATACAGCCAGTTACGTCGATCATTACACCAAACAGGCCGGGGTAGCTTTCCTGTCTTTGCAGGTACACGCATGCAACGAGGACATGGGCTGGGGAACATACTCGGGAGCATCGTCAAAACGTTCCTGCCCTTGGTGACGCGTGGGGTCAAAGCGATCGGCAAACAAGCGGTGCGCAGTGGACTGCAAGTCGCGGGTGATGTCTTGGGCGGTGCGGCACCCAAAGAAGCACTGAAACGTCGAGCCAAAGAAGCGGGAGGCGTCTTGGTCACCAAAGCACAACGCACCGTAGGGAATAAAAGACCTGCACCACCGAGACCACGCACCAGTCGACGACCGACCCAGCGACGACGCACATCGAAGACCAAGGATATCTTTTCTTAAAGATGGCTTTCATCCATGCCGAGTCGTGTCCTTCTACCAACAGTGAATTTGATTGTTTTACCTGTACCATCGATGTCGGGGACATTCCATGCAGACGATCGTCCACATGTTTGACGAGTACCCCAAGGCCGAGGACCGAGATGTACTCGTATATGACTGGGCCGCCTATCATTTCAATGTACAAGTCCCGTTCTGGGCTTGAATTCTTTCAATGTACAAGCCCCCTGTTCTGGGCTTAAGTTTACAAGCCCCCTGTTCTGGGCTTCAGTTCTTTCAATGTACAAGCCCCATGTTCTGGGCTTCAGTTCTTTCAATGTACAAGCCCCTTGTTCTGGGCTTCAGTTTTCACGTGGTTGTTCTCACGTTGTTGTTGTTACTGAATAAAAAAAAAAAAAGAGATCTCACCAAAAAACCCTGTCTTGTGTGTTTTATTCATAATGCATAAATGCCCAATGTGGAGATTCAGTCAAACTGAAATCAGTGGTGTAGGATGGGGCCAAAATGTAACCCATCAATGTTAGAATGCAAGAGCACTATAGTAAAATAGAGAGCCAATGAAATCAGCCCACAGACCAAGTACGTGTTTTGGTCTAGGTTTGGAGCGGGCATTTCATTGAGGTGCGTGTAAAGGAAGACGGTGAGTGAAGACTCGTCCAACACGTATAGATTAAGTTTATTACTATAAGTTCTATGTATTTTTAAATATGGAAAAACCCGGATGTAAGATGAGAACCCGGATGTAAAACCACAGTACCCAGATGGAAGACGGAAAAAACCCACTGGGAAACCCGGATGTTGAGAAGAACCCGGATGTAGGCGCGGACGTAGGCGAAAGCATCCTAGTACCCGGATGTAGGCGCAGACGTGTACCTAGTACCCGTCCATTGGTTCTTTTATCGATCGCTCATTGGCTCTTTTTCTCGACCGCTGATTGGTCCAAATGGAACTGCCCATCCTTCCCAGGTTCATTTACAATCCCATTTTTGGGGTTCAAGCTCTGACTATCGATGCCGCAACATTGTCGCCGAACCTTGCCGAAAGGGAGACCGTTTGACCTGGATGTCACCTTTGACCCGCGCGCACACTTCCGGACAACCCGCGCACTTCCAGACAACCCGCGCGCGCGCTGCGGCCGGGCCGGGCCGGGCCAGGGTGCGGGCCGGGAAAGTTGGAGGCAGTGTTTGAGCATTCCGAAAAACCGGAAGTGACGTCACACACACTTGCGCAGACCCACCAAACCACGTGAATGTTAGTCCAGGTGGATGCTCCCCCACCTATGATTCACATGGATACCTCACTCGACACAATAGGCCCATTAGGGGCCACATAGACCACAAAACGTCTATTTCCATACCCTTTGGCTACCGCGCATGCGCAGAATGACCCTATTTCTACCCACATCCACGCCATCCAGATGCTCCATTACATAAGCTTCACATTGATACCTCACATGATGACCCATTCGAACCGTGAATAGCCCATCTCAACCCAAACACATCCACACACACCACAAAAATGCCTGCTTTCTATACTACGGCCAGACTGCGCATGCGCAGAATGACCCTATTTCTACCACACATTCACGCCATCAGATGCTCCAATACATAGGCTTCACATGGATACCTCACACGACCCATTCGAGCCGTGAATAGTCCATCTCTAACCCAAACACACCCACACACACCCCCAAAAATGCCTGCTTTCTATACTACGGCCAGGCTGAGCATGCGCAGAGTATTGACAACGTACGAACCATTAGTCTAGTCAAGTGCTCCTGCATGAGAGCTTCAAAATAAGACCTCATACGACACCATTGGACCACCAGGGACTCACCTAGACTCCAACACGTCCACCCAGTTTGGATTTATACATACATTGGGCTTATACCCCAGTATATGGGTCTATACGAACTTTTTTTCAAAAATTTCACCGTTTCGTGCCCGGACACTTCCTATCATGTTTGTCTTGACGAGACTAAGAAAACAAATCCAAACAACCATACAGCAAATGTCTAGAAGTAGGTTTCCCAGTGGGATGAAACATTGGTCCTATACCCCCAGTATGGGACTATATGGGTCTATATGAGGCTATAGACAGACCTCGAACTTTTTTCAAAAAAATTTCACCGTTTCGTGCCGGGACACTTCCTATCATGTTTGTCTTGACGAGACTAAGAAAACAAATCCAAATAACCATACCGCAAATGTATGAAGTAGGTTTCCCAGTGGGACAAACATTGGTCTTATACCCCCATATCCCAGTATATGGGTCTATATGGGTCTATATGGGGCTATAGACAGACCTCGAACTTTTTTCAAAAATTTCACCGTTTCGTGCCAGGACACTTCCTATCATGTTTGTCTTGACGAGACTAAGAAAACAAATCCAAACAACCATACCGCAAATGTATAGAAGTAGGTTTCCCAGTGGGACAAACATCGGTCCTATACCCCAGTATGGGAATATATGGGTCTATATGGGTGTCGGTGACTTTTTCAAAAATTTCACCGATTCGCTCCGCGACACTTCCTATCATGTTTGTCTTGACGAGACTAAGAAAACAAATCCAAACAACCATACCGCAAATGTATAGAAGTAGGTTTCCCAGTGGGACAAACATTGGTCCTATACCCTCAGTATGGGACTATATGGGTCTATATGGGGCTATAGACAGACCTCGAACTGTTTTCAAAAATTTCACCGTTTCGTGCCGGGGACACTTCCTATCATGTTTGTCTTGACGAGACTAAGAAAACAAATCCAAACAACCATACCGCAAATGTATAGAGTAGGTTTTCCCAGTGGGACAAACATTGGTCCTATGCCACAGTATGGGACTATATGGGTCTATATGGGGCTATAGACAGACCTCGAACTTTTTTCAAAAATTTCACCGTTTCGTGCCGGGACACTTCCTATCATGTTTGTCTTGACGAGACTGAGAAAACAAATCCAAACAACCATACCGCAAATGTATAGAAGTAGGTTTCCCAGTGGGACAAACATTGGTCCTATACCCCTAGTATGGGACTATATGGGTCTCCCTGAACTTTTTTCAAGAATTTCACCGTTTCGTGCCGGGACACTTCCTATCATGTTTGTCTTGACGAGACTAAGAAAACAAATCCAAACAACCATACCGCAAATGGCTAGAAGTAGGTTTCCCAGTGGGACAAACATTGGTCCTATACCCCTAGTATGGGACTATATGGGGGTGTGGGTGAATGGGGCGTGGAGGATGACAGGACATGTACAGACCTGTCTGTGTCGTTCATCTCCGTGTGTCTTTTCGGTATTCTCCATTTTCCCACAATGGCGTTCACCTTCGGGTCTTTCCGGTCAACGTATTCTCCATTTTCCCACAATGGCGTTCACCTTCGGGTCTTTCCGGTCAACGTATTCTCCATTTTCCCACAATGGCGTTCACCTCCGTGTCTTTTCGGTGAGGTCCGTGAAGATGCGAATGCCACATTTTTGGCACCGTGCCAGGAGCCAGCCGCTATAAAAGGGGCAGAATTCCGATGTCTGTATTCGTTTTATCAAAGTCCAGGCGAAGCCCTGTTGCACAACAATACGAGTTCCAAATCACCAAATACAAACAGTACCGAGAATGCAAGGATTCGCCGCTGATGAGGGAATTTTTATCACAGATCCCGACGACCCGCCTATACAAGTATTACCGGTACAACCAGCTGTGCGTACCATCTATCAACGACAATGGAATACCATACGCCATTGTTTTCATCGGCATCGCCCGATATTGGACTTATATAATTTCCGGTTGGAAGAAAACATTCGTCTACGTAGCTACGTGGAAGCCATCTTCAACGACCAAGATACAGCCTTCAAGTTAAATCTCACTTTTGGATACATTCTTCGCCATAAAGAGACAGACCAGCTCCGTTATTATTATCCCAGCAATAATACCCGGGTGTTTGACCAGCCTTTCACCTTTATCCATCGACCGTCCCTGGACACGGTACTGGAAAAATTAGAAAGCTTGGATAGTTTGGAATGGGTACGACAACAACGACAAAACACAAAATGGCAAGTGGAGATGACAACCAATGTTACGTTTTACGTCACTAAAATGATCGATCACCCTATCGGCGCCCCCATTGATCTCCCGGACTGGTTGAAACACAGAGAAGGCATGTACGCTTTAGTAGGTGGAAGCAGTGGGCCCTACACCGATCGGAAATGTTTATTTCGCTGCCTGGCTATCCATCTCAACAAACGTCCACCCACAGATTGCAATAAATTGGCCAACTGCTATTGGGGAGACTACTTACGTGAAAAGAACATGGAAAAACAGCACTTCCGCGGGGTCCCGTTATCACAACTGGATGTGGTGGAAAATTTATTCCACGTCAACATTGTCGTATACAGTCTAGCCCGACACGTGGATGTCGACAATGACGCCCCACAACTCACCGCCCGACTCGTAAATCGTTCCGCGGGGAAATACGACACAACCATGACATTGAATTTGTACGAAACGGACACTGGCGGGCATTTCTCGTACATCACGGACATCAACAGGTATGCCCAGTCATACATCTGTAGTAAATGCCAACGCATGTTTGACCACTCTGGGCACCTACATCGGCACGAGAAAATTTGTGACCAGACCACCAAACGGAAATTCCCCGGCGGCGTATTCCACAACACTCCGACCATCTTTGAAGACCTGGCAGATGAGGGTATTGACGTCCCCATGGACCACCGTTATTTCCCGTACAGAGCGTGCTATGATTTTGAAGCCCTATTAGAACCCATGGAAAAGGTATCGGCTAAAACTCAATGGACCCAGCATCACATTCCTTTGAATGTGAATATTCACACCAACGTACCCGGTTACGACACGGCTCCGGTGTGTTTCGTATCTGAGGGGACCCCCATGAACTGATTACACGAATGATGAACTACCTTGAAACCCTCAGTCAAGTCAGTGCGGCACATCTCGCGTCGACTATCTACTGTGATGTATTAGCGGCACTTGATGCGCGTATTCCAACATTGGATGGGGAGGACGATACCGATGACGAAGACGAAAGTGAGGTACGCAAACCACCGAAACCCTATGCGCAGAAACTGAAACTGCGTTTATTGGAATACATGAACCAATTACCCGTCCTTGGATTTAACTCGGGCCGATATGATTTGAACTTAATCAAAGAATTCTTGTACCCGTACCTCGCTAAAGCTGGGAATGTGAAATTCATTATTAAGAAGACCAACAACCACGTCGCTCTATCCACAACTTCACTCCGATTCTTAGATGTACGTAATTACCTGGCGCCGAATTACAGCTATGAACAGTGGGTGAAAGCGTACGACTGCGCGGAGAGGAAAAGTTGCTTTCCCTACAACTACATGACGAGTCTCGAGCGTCTGGACGAACCACGACTTCCACCCCAGGAGGCCTTTTACAACGATCTCAAAGGAGAAGCATTATCTACCACCCTGTATACCGAACTGCAACAGATGTGGGTCCGTGAAGGAATGCAAACTCTCCGGGATTTTCTCGTCTATTACAACAATTTGGATGTCATCCCTTTTCTGGAAGCTACCGACAAAATGTCCTCCTTCTACCGCGATATGGGTGTCGACGTATTCAAAGACTGTGTAAGCATCCCCGGTCTGACCCTGCGGTATCTGTTCCAGAATTTACCCACGTTCTTCGCTCTCGTCGATCAGAAAGACGCCGACATGTTTGACTGTTTGAAGGGAAATGTCGTACGCGGCCCCAGTATTATATTCCATCGGTACCATGAGAAACAGCTGACCCATATCCGAGGAGAAAAATTGTGTGAGAAAATAATAGGATTCGACGCCAATGCCCTCTACCTATCGTGTTTGAGTAAACCCATGCCGGCCGGTCATTATACGCGGTGGCTCCCTGAGGGTCGAGAATTCAGAGCTCAACGATCTACGAAACATCAAGCAGAACAATGGCTGGATTGGGAAAGTCAGCGACGAGGCGTCACTATTCGTCACCAAGGCAACCATACGGAAAAGCGAATTGGAGATCGGCGCCTTCCCGTGGACGGATTTGCTATCATCAATACAGTACAGACCGTGTTTCAATTTCACGGCTGTTATTGGCACGGTCATGAGTGTTCGTTCGCGGGAGGGCGCTATAACGAGCGCCGTGGACTGACCCCGGCCGCCTTACGTGAAGAAGTACAGCAGAATCGAGATTACATTTGTGGACTGGGCTATGCCTATGAACAGCTATGGGAATGTGAATTCCACCACATGCAACGTCGCCAACCTGAGTTATACTCGTTCTTACACGCTCACGACCGACTACTGGATTATCGGACTGTTATCACCATGACCGACATCCTACGCACTGTTGAGACGGGAGACCTCTATGGATTCGTGGAATGTGATCTGCACGTCCCTGACCACTTGAAAGACACGTTTGGTGAATGTCCGCCCATCTTCAAAAACACCGAGGTGAGTCGAGATGATATCGGAGCCCATATGCGCGCATACGCTGAAGAACACGACTACCTAACGCGACCACGGCGTATGTTGATCGGCAGCATGTTTGGCGAAAAAATCTTGCTCGGTACCCCTCTGCTTCAGTGGTATATGAGGCACGGACTGGAAATTACGAAAATATACCAAGTCATAGAATTCACCCCCCAGGCTTGTTTTGAGAAGTTCGCGAACGACGTGACTACCGCCCGTCGCCAAGGAGACGCCGACCCCAGTAAAGCCATCAACGGGGAAACGATGAAATTACTTGGGAACAGCGGATATGGAAAAACGGTAACGAACCAGGACCGTCACGTGACCGTGAACATTTGTACCACGAAACAAGCCCGCAAACCCGTGAATTCGCCTCTATACCGACACATGGAGATGATTGACGACACCACCTACGAAGTGACGTCAGCCAAAAAGACCATCACATATAACCTGCCGCTCCAAATAGGATGTATGGTGTAACAGCTGGCCAAACTGCGAATGCTGGAATTCATATACGATTTCATGGGCGTCTATTTCCACCAATCAGACTGGCAATTGATAGAAATGGACACCGACTCAGCATACATGGCCGTTTTCAACCCGGACTGGGAGTCACTCGTCAAACCAGAATTACGTGCACAATATGAGGCGGAACGGGACCAGTGGCTACCCCGACGCGACCACTACACCTACGACAAGCGGACGCCCGGCCTGTTTAAACTAGAGTGGAGCGGTGATGCCATGATCGCCCTGTGTTCGAAAACTTACTTTTGTGACGGTGATGACAACAAATTCAGTTGTAAGGGGGTGAGTCGACGCGACTCCAACATCAACAAGGCCCTGTACCTGAATGTCCTCCAGAGCCAAACCAGCGCCGTTGGGACCAACAAAGGTTTCCGTATCATCGACAACCAGATGCGCTCGTATACCCAGGAACGGGACGCCTTCACATACTTCTACCCCAAGCGCAAAGTCCTGCCCGATGGTGTGACTACAACCTATCTTGACATTTAGAGTGATAAATACGAACACTGCGAATATTCCACTGGACTAACGAACTGTTCTATAATTCAATTTTTATGGGTACCAAACGCCTTTGATAAGACAGTTATATGTTCTATGAGTACTGATGATATTGCACCGGACTAACGAATTAACTGTTGTATATAGGTTCAATAATTCAATTCAATTTTATGGGTACCAACCGCCTTTGATAAGGCATGATAAGAGGAACTAACTGTTGTATATATGTTCTATGAGTACTGCGGCTATTGCACCGGCCTTGTTGGGCTGAATTAGCTGCTGTATATATGTTGTGTTTTCTGTTATAAAATGTGTGTTTCTTCCATACAACATTGTGAGTTTGGGTTATTTTGTATACCGTAGTTAGTAAGAGCTAATTTGATGGTATTGACCTTCATGACCGCCTTTATGGCCCCCTCGTTGCCCCCTGGTGTTCTAGGGGGAGATAACTCCAGATTGTGAGCCGGTAGTGACCTATTGACACGGATGTGACGTCATAGGCGTATCAGGCGATAACCCGCGCACTTCCGGCGATAATCCACGCTGCGTGCCGGATGATCCCGCGCGCGCGCGCTGCGGGCCGGGGGAACACCCCCAGTCAGGGTGTACATTCCGTGGGATTACTTTCTGCCCGCGGAGGCAGACCGCATCACCGCGGATGAATACAAAGGTCAAAGAACTATTTTTGACCTGCAAAGGCTATCTATTGTCCCGGAGAGGGCCGGACATTGCCGGAGATGACCGGACATTACCGGAGATTGCCGGACATTAGACGGCTTCTGATTGGACGAGAGCTCTGTGACGTATTTGACCTTTGACGGCTTCTGATTGGACGAGAGCTCTGTGACGTCATCGATGACGTCATCTCATTTGCATAAATCCTAAGGAATCGGTCCTTTATATACTACTTTGACCTTCATGCTTAGAAAATTTCCTGTATGAATTAACTCGTTTCTTTAAAGCTCATCCTCTAAGCTCAAGGGTATCCGGCAACACAAGAAGGACGCGCTCGTAAAATGACATCTCCAAGACGTGTAATTAGAACCTGTATGTAGAAGCGAATCACGATTAAGCTATGATATTGAAGAAAAATGACAAGACAATCCCCATCCCATGCGGTATAAATCAGTACTCCATACATGGGAAATCTCAGGGAATGATTACCGTTACTGGTATGCAGCAATGTGTCATTAGCAGTTGTCAGGTCGCCAGCTAATGTAGTAATTGCGTCATTAGCAGGCGACTCATTCATGCAAAGTCAATGGCTATTGTCGCAATTGTGACATTAGCTGGCGACTCTGCATGCAGAGTCGACCACTAATGACGCAATTACGACAATTGTGTCATTAGTGGTTGCTATTGCAAGTATATCAAAGATTTAGTCATACATCATGTGTGATATAGTTTTGCCTCAAATAAATACTTGTTCCCAATTGTGACGATAAGCGTCAACATGCTCGCTATCATTTTTTTTAGTGATAGAGTCGCCTGCTATTGTCACTACGCATTTGTGACATTAACTGGCGGCCTGACAACAGCTAATGTCACAGTTGTCGTGATTACGACATTGCATTTACTGGTATGAAAACAATATCAGCTCCATATCAGAGTAAATTATACGTGGAACATTAGTATTTATATAAACGCAATTTCTTCTTTAGAATGACCTCGGATTGGGTTTTACGGAACAACGTACGGTATATTTGAACGACATATCGACTTCCGTCTCGTACTACCGCTATATAGCTGAAATATTGCTGAACGCGACGTTAAACCTTGATTCGCTCTCTCTCTCTCTCGTAGTACCGTATATTCGAACAATCGCGGATGGTCACCACGGATACATTCGCGACCGCTCGGCCGATTCCGTCGAAGTCATCTGACCTCGCGCATTGATGGTGTAGGGATTTAGAGCTCTCCGATGTAAACCGTGATCCATCGGGCGTGTGTACTCGCATAGTCCTCGTTGTATTTCTCCCTTATTATGAGATGAATATATATCTAAATGCAATGAATATGTCCTTGATTCTGCTCTCGAAAGATCTCGTCTAATTTGGGGAGTTTGTCCTGGCTTTTCATCTCAAGGCGATCAACATGGCAACGGAATTCCTCCAGTTGACATGCGCTTCTCGGAGTTATACATGCGGTACAGAAAATTGACTAACGTTTATGGAAGGCCTAATGTCCAATAATTCTTACATATCTGTTTTCAATTTGTTAACTATTGTATATCGACGGATATTATAGGGTTTATCCGTCCATAACCTGATAATCAAGGTTTATGTTTTGAATATCACATTTCAGGTTTAGGCTGTTGAAATGTTGACTATCTCTCGATAATAGAGATTAAAGATTCATTCCTAGATTCCTACTCTTTTCTGTGTTATAAACTGAAAACCTACTTTTCATTCAATAACATGGTTTTCAGTTTGATATTATGGTTTTCAATTTGATAACATGGTTTTTGATTCGTAAACCCTGGGTTTTCAAAGTCTAACGCTGATTGGTCAAACTGTATTATCATGTGACAACACGAACTACAAAAATGCGCGGAGAAAGTGGCAGGCCATAAATCGAATTCTGATATCGCGGTTTGAGCTAAAAGTTGATAGTCACTTTTCAAGTCGATATCTCTGCTTTTGACCGTAAACCCTAGGTTTTCTAATTGTTGACCTAAGAGGTCAATCTTACCACGAATACGCCCTGTCACTCCAAGGTTATTGCATAGCAACAGCGGTGTGTGCCCCATGCAACGAGAGAGGGAGAAATCCGAAGACACTAGTGGGATTCGAACCTGAAGTGATGGTGTGATGGATAAGAATGTCCTGGTGATTAGTGTTCCATTTTATATCCTTTTCTATTGCAACCAATGATGGACACTTGTCCCCAATGTGGAGAAATGTGTCCTAGCTGACTTAGAAGTTAGGAGCCGGACACTCTTAACCACCAGACATTCTTAACCTCCACACCGGCACCGGAGTCTATACGGAACATGTACTTTCATAATATGAAAGGTTAAAATAACCATTATACACCTCACATACTACAGGTCAGGTCCCCGACACCATGTCCAGCACTATCTCGAGCATACTGACAAGTGGGGATGACATGAAGATGAAGAAATAATCATTGGAATACAGTAGATACAGTAATTATAATACATTGGCAATCCTTATTATAATTCCATTGTTGGGGAGCTGTGGTAATACAGTTACTCATCTTGTCTCAATTTGACAAATTGTGCACTTCGTCTAATAACACTAATATTGCGGTTGGTGAACACATTTTGTAAACCGCGAGAAAGCTTACTTCTGGAGAAATACAGTTTTTTCTCTTCTGAAGGTATTAAAATTAACACAGTCGAATATATACTGATACTCATCTCCGACAGAAATATTACATTGTGCGCATATTCATTCTTGAATCTATGTTTTGTTCCCTCTTCCCCTTTCCAAAAACTTTCTTTGGAAAGGGAGTCGTTTGATGTTCTAAAACGTGAAAATTAAAGCCATGAATAAAAGATTATTTGGTAGTGTCTCAATATATTTATGTTTTATATTTCTATAGAGTGATATTTAAGGTGGCCAATGGAACAACAACGAAGATTTTGAATTCATTCTTTCACTAAATGCGTCGACTCTTTCAATCATATTTTTTTACCGGTTTGGCTTTTTGCCGAGATTGCTGATGACCCACATACAGATTGCTGTAATCTGAAGTACAGAGCTGATTATTTATTAAGAGAGCTTTGATATGAGCACTCAAATTAAACTAGATATAATATTGCAGGATATATCATCCCCTACATTGTATTACTTTCTCTGTAACATATCCCTTTGAGCTGTTTCGTAAGCATAGTTGATTGTCCATACGCATGTCCGCTTAAACGTCAACAATCACGGTCCGCCTATTCATCGGAAACACTGTTAGCGTTTGATGCATCATTTCACTGTCTAAACAACCACGGTTGAACTTGTCACGACGGCAATCTGTTATAGATCGATATACCTTAATTGTTTATTGATCCAATAATGTAGAAGTTCATATGTGAAGAGATTCATATCCAGACAATTTGTAAAGGTAGCCAATCCTTTGATGTTAATCCATTGATTGCAATGCTGTTCAGTATCTCCTATATACAAACACATGCACACACCCGCATCTACTGAAAAGACCCCATTTATCGACGTTCATGATTTTACAGTCGGCATTTCACGATGTCTTATCGGCCTACTGTTGACCATCTCTGCCTTATAGAGCCTATTGTTGACAATGTCTCCCTTGTAGGGCCTACTGTTGTCGATGTCTCCTTTGCGTGGCCTACTGCTGGCTGTGTCTACCTTGTGGGCCTACTGAAGATCGTGTCTCCTTTATACGACCTACTGTTGAGCATTTCTCATGTGTAGTGCCTACAGTTGACCAAAACTACCTTGTAGGGTTTACTTTTGACCCGGTCTCCCTCGTATAGCCTACTGTTTACCATGTCTCCCTTATAGGGTCTACTGTTGACCATGTCTACCTTGTAAGGTCTACTGTTTACCGTGTCTCCCTTGTTGGACCTACTCTTGACCACGTCTCCCTTGTAGGGCCTATTGTTGCCCAGGTCTCCATTGTGGGGACTATTGTTGACCTTGTCTCCCTTATAGGGCCTACTGTTGACCATGTCTCCCTTATAGGGCCGTCTGTTGACTTATAGGGCCTACTGTTGATAATGACTCCCTTGTAGGGCCTACTGTTAACCATGTCTCTCTTGTAGGGCCTACTGTTAGCCATGTCTCCATTATAGAGACTATTATTGACCAGGTCTCTCTTGTAGGGTCTACTGTTGACAGGGTCTCCCTTGTAGGGCCTACTGTTGATCATTATCTCCATTGTATCGTTTAGTGTTGACCATATCTCTCTTTTAGCGCCTACTGCTGATCATGCCTTTCTTGTATGGCCTAGTGTTGAACATCATGTATCAATTGTAAGGCCTATTGTTGACCAAGTCTCTCTTGTGGGACCTACTGTTTACCATGTCGCTCTTCTAGGGTCTGCCTCGCAAACACTAGCTTGCATTTGCTTGAAATAAGCCTCATCGCGGGTTGACGGTAGTACGTACGTCGTATTGGAAAATGTCTTTCTCATTAAGGAAGCAGAGGAGGTTCGTTTCTAGAGGTTGAATTTTTTTCAAGATAATAAATGAAAAAAATTGTGAGGTCACCATATTTGTTATGAAAATATGGCAGCTATATGAATGTGTATCGCTGAATATCGATATTGAATATATAGGGAATTTTCACGTTTTTCTGGCTTGAAACTCATTCAATTAAACTTCCTCGGGGTCAAAATTTCCCCTTTTTGCTATATGATACTAATCATATATAGTTATCGTTGAATATGGGATAAAAACAGGGTGGTAGCGGTATAACAGATAAATTGAGCCTTTCCAACCCTATGTCCAGAAGGGTGTGAGGATGGGAAATCAGGGTGGAGGTGGGGAATATTTTTGAAAGTTCACGTCTAAAGCATTTACACGTTTGCCTTTTTGTTGAAAGTCAACATGATCAATACGGATACATTTTGGGGGCACCACAAGTAAAATCTTCAAACTCATGAGCACTTTTGCGCTCTCCAATCGTTGAATCTAAAATACCAACGTTTTAGTCATGCCTACCCCTAGGCCTTATGGCAAGCCGTTTTACTTTTTATTCAGTATTTGGTGATATCATCAAATGTTTGCTGATATCATGAACTGATTTACTGATATCATCAAATATTTGATGATATCAACAAATATTTGCTGATATCAAATATTTGCTGATATCACCAAATCATTTGATGATATCACCAAATCATTTGCTGATATCATCAAATGATTTGACGATATCAGCAATTGATTTGCTGATATTACCAAATGATTTGATGATATCAACAAATACTTTATATTTGATGATATCATTAAATATGGTGAAAGGTCAAAGTGTGAACCATAACATGGAGGGTTCCCTGTTCAGAATGACAATAAACTTCCTCACAGCGCATGTTCCGTTTCACAGGCTCGCTCCACTATTTCTGCCCCCATTAGCGGAGGTTGACCTTTATGTCCTGACCATTAACCACTGTGGTGGGCCTACCTCGCACACGAGTTTCTGTGTACATCCGACCGGACTCCCCCCGCAAGGTCAACATAGATATAACCCAGAATTGAAAAGTGATCGGAATGTTCAACAAATAGCGCTTGAGATCATACTGAATTTACAGGGTACATGCGTAGATAAATAACGTCACACAACTGTTTCAATCTGTATCGGCTTTAGGACTATTTGATTACATAAGTACCCACATCATATAAAGATAAAAGATATAAAGCCGTATGACTTCAGTGAAGCTTGGTTAGTTCTATCTTTATCGTAAGAGCTTTGTCTCCTGTTACGGGTCAGTAAAGGGTCATAGACATTAATTTATTGTTGTATGTGCTGCTGTGCGTTATCTCCTGCCCTAAAAGCTAACCAGTGATGAAGCACGACAATCGGTTCTGCCTTAATATACCATGCTCCAGCATTTGTGTCTACAAGTCAATAACTCGCGATGGAAAAGTTTATCTTCCCTACTGTATATTTATTCGAATGCCCTTATATTCGTGATTCTATTTGTTATTTATTAGTATAGTTTGGCGTATGGTATATGCTAGATACTAGGTTTGATAGCGGCGGCTATTAAACATATTCCCTACATCACCCAAACCACTATAGATGCGTTTTATTGTTATTGTCTGGTTCTTTATGTGATAAATATTGCATGTGATTTGTCGGTAGATAGCTTTACCAGTAGGTATAAATTATCAAACAACAGGATGAGAAGGGAGCAGGCATTAACATTTAGGCTTATTTTCACGTTCCGCCATATTTAATGATATCAGCAAATCACTCGATTTGATATCATCAAATGATTTGCTGATATCATCAACGATTTGCTGATATCATCAAATCGATTGGTGATATCAGCAAATCATTTGATGATATCAGCAAATCATTAGATGATATCATCAAATCATTTGAAGATATCAGCAAATATTTAATGATATCAGCAAATGCCGAATAAAAAGGAAAAAAGGCTTGCCATAAGGCCTCTATCAAACAACCAGTAATACGCATAAATGGTTTAATAGCAGTCTTTTGTTTATTTTTGTCCTATTTCGAGATGTCTGGACTCTTTTGCTAGAAAATTCAGCTTATTGTGGAAAATTCTAATAATCACCTGCTATACGCAGGTTTGGAATGAATGTCCGTGTCATGTAAGTGTATTATATACAAAGAAGTTTCCTCAACTGAAATTAAAAGAAGCTGCAGGGGAGATAAAAATGGACAATATTAACCGAAGAAACTCGTTACCGTACCCAGTATCGCACTATTCCCTCCGTCAACCAGCGATAAGCACTACATCCATCTTGTATACATGTATCAAATGCAAAATGTTGTGCGAAGAAAACATGTCTCCACAAAAACACATTTCTGTACGATTATTCTGTTGTATTCGTTCTATATTTAATAACATTTATTTGAAATCTAACAACACAATATTACGATTGATGAGTCAGTTGAGGAACACAGAGTGCTCCTCCCACGTTACTCCAGCTTCTGTTGACAACACAGGACCATTAGGGAGTGCAGAATCGATTAGATCGGCTAGCCTATGTTGAATTATCTGAACGGACTTTGGTATCGACGAACATCAATTATTCTTTTGACATTTAATAGAAGCTTGTTCCATACGAATGTAATATTTTATCTTCAGCGAAGCAGGTTCTTAAGATCTTGAGCACAGGTAACTGTACCTTACCGAAATATGGATTCATAATCTCACTACTGGTTCCTTTATTTAGCTGTCGGAGCTAAATCCCATGATTGAGATTTGAAAACTGTGTGTCTTATGTCGGGTCTGCTTCGTTCTCGCTTTTTTAGCGTCTTATCCATCTGCCCTAACCCAGTGAAATCAAATCTCAAGAGAGATTTCCCTAGGCCTGTCTGCACTGGTATACAAGTACAGTGGGCGTAACCTGTTCCCGGAGCTGTCTTTACATCTGCATATCTATAGCCGATATACATATGGATAACCGAGTAGCTCGAACATTGTTATGACAGCTGGCATAATCCACGCCGAGATGGAAGTTTTATTCTCTCCAGTGCGCTCGGTGTTCATTTCTCGCGCACCGATTTAAATTGTCAGTTTCTACATACATGTAATTCTCTCTAGGAATTTCGACTGGTGAGCTCCTGGCAGGGGCAAATCCGTCATGTAAGACACATACAATAGATGACTACATGTGGGGAACCATGCAACCAAGGAGTGAAAAGGGCCAAGTGTATTGCATGCAAAGTGTTGCCGATTGAAGTTGTCTTAAATGACGGGTCTGCCCTGGCAGGTGCTTCCGATTGGTAGGTCCGTACTCGTAATAGGCATCAACAACATAACGATATTGTGGAAGCTACTGTTCCATATACATAAACAATAATACAGGCATACAATCAGGTAATTACATATATTTCAGGACAGTGCAATACAGGTCAATACAGTTCAATACATAGTTACACAAGAGTGAGACAAACCCCAGGAACACGCGGGCACGGCAGCACAACACGTCTTTCCTAGTTGGGTCTTCTTTATCGTCTGTCTGTGGAGTCCAACTGACCAGGTAATCTGGGATCCGCCCATTCCAGAGTAGAGGGGAACCAGGTGAATGGTTTCACCCATTTCGGTGCAGAACATGGGGGCCGTAACTACCACATCCTTCCCCCTCACATTTTGCGAGTCCCCCAATGCCACTTGTTCCATCCGGGGTCTTGGGTTCCTTCGTCACACTGCTATATTGACCAGATGAACATGTGCCTGGGTCACAAATTATAAGATCCCACAACCGAACTTTCTACTCATGGTCTGCCCCAATGACCGCACCACAACGCATACTTGTACCAGACTTATTTGGGATCGTAAAACCTAAAACAATTCACTTTAACGAACTTTTCGATGAAGATCACCATCAAAATTTCGTAAAACCCCACATGTTCACCCGATCAAGAGTTTCCGCAATTAATTGGCACAAAAAGAGGTTGACATGAACATTCCATAACTACAGCTAGTGTTACAGGACCAGCCACCAGCTCGGCAGCCTGGCCTGGAACACCGACTTCAAACAGAACACGTCAATTCCTACATTCATGCCGAAATACTGAATAGCAGCGGTTTATATTGAACTTCGAAGGCTTTCATATGTCCAAGCTCCCGCAATATCGGAGATGCCGATCGTTACGTCGGGGTCCGTCATAACACAAAGTTACTGCTCAATTGGATCCGCCATGACACATCTAACCTCTTCAACAAAATCTTTGCCCCTAGTCTCATCCCTCTATGGAAGAGAGCAATCATATATCACCCTCTACCCTTCCATAACAATAGTCCTTTAGACAGTAACTCCCCTCCTTCCAGATTATTAATTCCCCTTCCTCTCCCCCGATTTGGCTCCCTTAACCGATCTAAAACACCGATATAAGCGCCTACGTACGGTACATGTACAGTTAGGCCCGAGGCACAGCTGCCAGAGTGGCAGACTGACACTACGCACCCAGATGCACATGCCCAACTCACTGGATATCAAATTCAGCGGAGAGTAGAAGAGGTGGAGGCGAATGAGAAATTCTGAAAGCCCAATTTATATTTTCCTTACGCCAATCCCCGGTTAATTTAGTTTGTCAAAAACCAGAAGTTACATGAAGGATAGGCGCAGATATGTATAGCGATGCAACTGCATAACTGTCCCTGGTAAGGTATTCATTCGTATAGGAACCCTATTAAGAATTTACTAGAAAATAACTTAAGAATATTTTGATAAAACACCGCCTTCAAGAACCCGTAAATTCAGTTTAATTTCAATTCAGACTAAAATTGTTATTTCTCCTTTACAAACCATTTAATAACTCGCGAAGAGACAAGAATAAATTGAAATTTAGAGTAGAAATCATTTCTCTAATTGCCTGATACTGGAACAGTTACATGTACCATACGCTAGAGAACTTGACTATTCATGTGAAGAACATTGTGTGGATTCACATGCCATAATTACCTTCATACACTCGCCCACCTTATCATTTTCCACTGATCACAGAATGAAGAAATGGATTAGAAACCCAAAGCGACAAGAGGCGACGCCTGAACAGTCCGGTGAATGATGAACCCATGGGGTCGCATCAGCCAACCAGCTGGACAAACATATACCCCCGTGTCGCAGAAAGTCCAAGTCTACGAAATAAATCGTTATAAACTGTAGTAATTTAGATCTACAATTTATTAAACGTTTTCCCCAACTATAGGGCCTTCACCAGTCAATCAGAACACACAAAATAACTTTTTTACATCTTTTTTTTTTGTTTTTGCACATTTAGGCGAACGACAGATTTACAGGCCAAATTGGCCCCATAATACTAACTGTAAAATAAATCAGAGGCCGACGTCTTCTGAGAATGATCAAGATTGAATACGGGTGTTAAGCTGTAAACACTTATGTTAACGTTCAGAATGTCAAGGTCAAATCTCGAATGTTAAAATAATGAACACTTGTTCATCATGCGCTCTCCATCTGAACACCTGCGTTACTGGTCCGAACGCTTAAGTTCAAAATAGAACATCGCGTTCAATAATTGAACACCTCAGTTTACAGTGTACCCCAGCAAATGTGAATAATCCACCCAACAGATGGCACCATTCTACTGGCCAGACGAACTTGAAATAAATCCCAAATGTCCCCGCCCTTTTTAGATTCCCAAATTCTTTACCCCACGGCCATGGGGCTAGGTCCACACCCTTCGTTCCCATACCCACTTATTTCTGATAGAGGTAGACAGCCGCCCAAAAGGAGACGTATTACATTGAGTTTTGCTCTATCTTCGTCTTGGGCTAGGGGTTGGTCAGCTTTATCAGCCCTTGGCTGGTAACATCTGTCCCACCTGGATCCCAACACAAACGCCCTGATGGTTTTTCACAGATATTTCCATGTGTGTCCAAATCCCACAACACCCCGAACGAGGTTGAATACCCCCCACCCCGGGCGCCTAGAATGTCCATGGCGCCAACGTGTGACCCGAGTAGTATATAAAGGCTAAATTGGAGCCGATTTTGCCGCAGATCGCCGCCAGGGGGCGCCACCTGTCTCGTGACGTCACTTCCGGTGCCGGTCACGTGACCGGAACTGACCTTTGACCCCAGGCTTCCGGTCACGTGACCGGAAGTTGCAGCGCCTGGGGTCAACGGTCAGTTCCGGTCACGTGACCGGCACCGGAAGTGACGTCACGAGACAGGTGGCGCCCCCTGGCGGCGATCTGCGGCAAAATCGGCTCCAATTTAGCCTTTTACAATAGCGGATATTAATAATGGTGCAACAAAAAAAGCACTGGTGGCGCCCCCTGGCGGCCCTCTGCGTATAAAGGCTAAATTGGTGCCGATTAAGGGGCAGATAACTCTGTTTGAACAATTCCTGGGAAATAGACGTTTTGGGATCTACGGGAGCCACTATTGGGCCTATGGAGTCGAGTGAGGTATTAATGTGAAGCACACATGAGGGGGCATCTGATGTACTGGATGTGGGGTTGAAATATCGGAATTCTGCGCATGCGCAGTAGACCAAGGGTATGAAAATAGACGTTTTCGGGTCTAGGTGAGCCCCTATTGATCCTATGGAGTCGTATGAGGTATCAATGTGAAGCCTTCGTATAGGAGTATCCACCTGGACTAGTGTCTCGGCCGTTGTCAACATTCTGCGCATGCGCAAACAGGAAATTGTGGGAAAAGGGTATGGAGATAGACGTTTTGGGATCTAGGGGAGCCCCTCATAGGCCGATGGAGTCGTATGAGGTATCAATGTGAAGCATTCGTGAAGGGGCATCTGACTGGACTAGCGGCTCGGGCGTTGTCACCATTCTGCGCATGCGCAGACAAGGAATTGTGGGAAAAATGTATGGAGAAGAACGTTTTGGGATCTAGGTAAGCCACTAATGGCCCGATGGAGTCGTATGAGGTATCAATGTGAAGCACACATGAGGGGGCATCTGACTGGACTAGTGGCTCGGGCGTTGTCACCATTCTGCGCATGCGCAGACAGGGAATTGTGGGAAAAGGGTATGGAAATAGACGTTTTGGGATCTAGGGGAGCCCCTAATGGGCCGATAGAGCCGTATGAGGTATCAATGTGAAGCACACATGAGGGGGCACCCGCCTGGACTAGTATCTCGGCCGTTGTCTACATTCTGCGCATGCGCAAACAGGGAATTGTGAGCAACGCCCGCCAACGCAAAGCTCAACGCTTCAACGCCCTGGGGAATTAGCCCAAAAGCTCTGATTTTCATGGAATTGTCGCTAATTCATTAGAAATGCAGTGACGCCCGTCAACGTCCGCCTTAACGCCCTAGCCTAACACCTTGACGCCATGATATAGACAGATGAGAGAGGAACAACAACAACAAGGATGAGAGAACAACAACAACAACAACGTTTTTTTCATATAGTTTATTTTCCCCTCCATCATAACATACCCACGCTGGGGGAGCCGCGTTGGGTATGTTTACAATTTAAGAATACTCTTGTCCAATCAGAGACCACCATTTTGTCCTGCCATATTCGTTCTTGCCCGTTAGATGTATTCTCGGCTGCACTTGTCCAATCAGAAGCCGTCCTTAAGAAAGTCCCATCTTCGGCCCTGTTCGCTCTCATCCGTTTGTTCTAATCGGCGTCGGTCAGGCCTGGATATTCGTTGGGCAGCATATCCTGAAACAGTTGTTTGCGCATTCTTATCGCATTTTCCAGGGCCTCGGTGGGTGGTAACCCCATAGACTCTTCCAAGTGACGCTTGGTCTTCATGATGGACCTGTGCGTGGGGTCGCCTTTCATTTCAAGCGGTAGTAAGGTATACTGTTCATAGATCGCCATGGCTGTTTTCCTGATGCGGGGCCGCATTTCGGTGTACGCCCGTTGTAAGTTATCCTGTCCCGCGTCCTCAGGTTCTGCCTCATTTTCCTGGGATGTAGGCTGACTATCTGAGGTCAAGCTCTCCATATCAGTAGATAGACTGTCAGCAATCTTGGATTCGGTATCAATCGATACACTCTCATCGATCTCTGTATCAGCATCCGATTCAACGGACTCCTCGGCGTCTTCAATCCCATGTATATTTTTCTGGTGTCGCATCATATCGTAATGTCTGGTGAACGTGCGTTCACACTCGGAACAAGTATAAGCCATGTTGACGGTTGAACGTCGACTGTGCGTGTTTTGGGAACACACTCGCTTTCATAGACAGTAACACCCGCCAACGCCCACTGTTACGCCTTAACGCCCAATATGTACGCCTTGACGCTCGTCTCAACGCTTTAACACACTTTCTTAACGCTTTAACGTCGTTTAATGATGCGTTCAAACAAATGCTGCTTTTGTGCTATTGCTCTGACATACGCCGCTTTCCAGTTCATGCCCGAGGTTTTCAACATCGATGCTGTTCTTTCGATTTCCATATGGACTGGGTCCTTGTCCAACAATTTCATATGGGTCACGAGGTCGACATACTGCTGACGTAAAGCCCGTCGTAGTCTGGGTGCCAATCTGGTATGGGCTAAAATTGCGGCTTCTGTTTTCGAATATCCTTTGTGCTGAAACTTGTTTTCTGTGGCCCTCAACGTCTCGCCCATCTCGGTGTCCATACTTTCTTTGAACAAATCCTTCCATAGCCTCGAGTTCACATTATGTTCATTCCCTTGTACGGGTACGGGTTGGGCCTTCACGGTTGGGTGATATTCCGGCACTGATGGTATGAAGCGGACCCGCTGTATGGGGGTGGGTTGCTGCTGCTGCTCTGCCAGGAGTGGACTCGGCGGATGGTGTAGGGGTATATGACGTTGCGGTGATTCCTCGCCGGGTAACAGGTGGGTCGTCAGCCGACGATCTTCGGGGGTATGGGCTTTTAAATCTACGAACAGGTAGCCGTACGGACGACTTGTCGCCCCTTGAAACGCCTGCATGAAATGGTCGATGTTCTGAGGATAAATTCGACTACCAAACACACGGATTTGTGCTCTGTCAATGGGATTGGAGAACAACACAAAGTATTGGCAGTTCAAGGCAATATCTCTGGACGCCTTCCCTTGAGGAAAGAGATTCTGTGTCAAATAGATGACGGACAGATTCCGATGATGGGATCCTTTAGTAAACAAGTCGGCGACGTGTGAATTGTCCTTGGCCGCACTCATCAGATCATCTAGCACTACCACGTTGGTCTGCTCGGGGTCAAAGTAATACGGTTCGTTTATGTCGTGGGGAATCCCTGGGACGAAGCTCACATTCTGTAACCTTGTAGTTTCGTAGGCGGGCTGCCATTGGCTATAACACCAAACAACACGTGTCGGAGCTGGGGTTGCCACATCTCCCTCTAAGAACTTCATCACCCAGGACGTCTTTCCACATGCCGTAGGGCCGCTCACCGTCATCGTATAGGGATGCTCTACTGCTCTTGTTGGACCTATAGCGGGACTCGGCTGTGTCTCTTGGTTGTGTTTGCGTTGAATGTGCCTGAGCATACTATCGCGACGAGAGAAGGTTCTCTGACAGAACGTACACGACATGTTTATCAGTCGACCAATACATATGGACTGATGATGGACACATGTTCATTCCTATATTTACAGACTCTACCACCACCACACACACCACCACCAACTCCACCAACACCACCGCCACACACCACCAACACCACCACCAACGCCACCAACGCCACCACCAACGCCACCACCAACGCCACCAACGCCACCACCAACGCCACCAACGCCACCACCAACGCCACCAACGCGTCAACGCCCGGTGGTGGTGGGAGCCCCCGTGTGGCAGAGCTCTTGGATCGGAGCTCTCGGAGCTCAAAGCTTGCGGAGCTTAGAGCTCGGACATGACGTCATCGCAGGCATGCGCGTGTACCTGTGCTGCACCCGCACCCTGGTGTACCCTATTCCCCACGGGCTATAGGGTACAGGGTGCAGCACAGGCCACGCCTACTGGCAGCTCTGGCAGCAATCCGGCCGATCAAGCTGCCACACAGGCTCCACCAGGCGTTGGCTACCCGTGTGGCGTGGTGGCGTTGGTGGCGTTGGTGGTGGTGTTGGTGGTGTGTGGCGGTGGTGTTGGTGGAGTTGGTGGTGGTGTGTGTGTGGTGGTGGTAGAGTCTTTAAATATAGGAATGAACATGTGTCCATCATCAGTCCATATGTATTGGTCGACTGATGAACATGTCGTGTACGTTCTGTCAGAGAACCTTCTCTCGTCGCGATAGTATGCTCAGGCACATTCAACGCAAGCACAACCAAGAGACACAGCCGAGTCTCGCTATAGGTCCAACAAGAGCAGTAGAGCATCCCTATACGATGACGGTGAGCGGCCCTACGGCATGTGGAAAGACATCCTGGGTGATGAAGTTCTTAGAGGGAGGTGTGGCAACCCCAGCTCCGACACGTGTTGTTTGGTGTTATAGCCAATGGCAGCCCGCCTACGAAACTACAAGGTTACAGAATGTGAGCTTCGTCCCAGGGATTCCCCACGACATAAACGAACCGTATTACTTTGACCCCGAGCAGACCAGCGTGGTAGTGCTAGATGATCTGATGAGTGCGGCCAAGGACAATTCACACGTCGCCGACTTGTTTACTAAAGGATCCCATCATCGGAATCTGTCCGTCATCTATTTGACACAGAATCTCTTTCCTCAAGGGAGGGTGTCCAGAGATATTGCCTTGAACTGCCAATACTTTGTGTTGTTCTCCAATCCCATTGACAGAGCACAAATCCGTGTGTTTGGTAGTCGAATTTATCCTCAGAACATCGACCATTTCATGCAGGCGTTTCAAGAGGCGACAAGTCGTCCGTACGGCTACCTGTTCGTAGATTTAAAAGCCCATACTCCCGAAGATCGTCGGCTGACGACCCACCTGTTACCCGGCGAGGAATCACCGCAACGTCATATACCCCTACACCTTCCGCCGAGTCCACTCCTGGCAGAGCAGCAGCAGCAACCCACCCCCATACAGCGGGTCCGCTTCATACCATCAGTCCCGGAATATCACCCAACCGTGAAGGCCCAACCCGTACCCGTACAAGGGAATGAACATAATGTGAACTCGAGGCTATGGAAGGATTTGTTCAAAGAAAGTATGGACACCGAGATGGGCGAGACGTTGAGGGCCACAGAAAACAAATTTCAGCACAAAGGATATTCGAAAACAGAAGCCGCAATTTTAGCCCATAACAGATTGGCACCCAGACTACGACGGGCTTTACGTCAGCAGTATGTCGACCTCGTGACCCATATGAAATTGTTGGACAAGGACCCAGTCCATATGGAAATCGAAAGAACAGCGTCGATGTTGAAAACCTCGGGCATGAACTGGAAAGCGGCGTATGTCAGAGCAATAGCACAAAAGCAGCATTTGTTTGAACGCATCATTAAACGACGTTAAAGCGTTAAGAAAGTGTGTTAAAACGTTGAGACGAGCGTCAAGGCGTACATATTGGGCGTTAAGCCGTAACAGTGGGCGTTGGTGGATGTCACTGTCTATGAAAGCGAGTGTATTCCCAAAACACGCACAGTCGACGTTCAACCGTCAACATGGCTTATACTTGTTCTGAGTGTGAACGCACGTTCACCAGACATTACGATATGATGCGACACCAGAAAAATATACATGGGATTGAAGACGCCGAGGAGTCCGTTGAATCGGATGCTGATATAGAGATCGATGAGAGTGTATCGACTGATACCGAATCCAAGATTGCTGACAGTCTATCTACTGATATGGAGAGCTTGACCTCAGATAGTCGGCCTACATCCCAGGAAAGTGAGGCAGAACCTACCTTCTGGGATCGTATTGTGACAGCAGCTATCAATACTCACGCTGAAGCGATCGAGGACGCGGGACAGGATAACTTACAACAGGCGTACACCGAAATGCGGCCCCGCATCAGGAAAACAACCATGGCGATCTATGAACAGTATACCTTACTACCGCTTGAAATGAAAGGCGACCCCACGCACAGGTCCATCATGAAGACCAAGCGTCACTTGGAAGAGGCTATGGGGTTACCACCCACCGAGGCCCTGGAAAATGCGATAAGAATGCGCAAACAACTGTTTCAGGATATGCTGCCCAACGAATATCCAGGCCTGACCGACGCCGATTAGAACAAACGGATGAGAGCGAACAGGGCCGAAGATGGGACTTTCTTAAGGGCGGCTTCTGATTGGACAAGTGCAGCCGAGAATACATCTAACGGGCAAGAACGAATATGGCAGGACAAAATGGTGGTCTCTGATTGGACAAGAGTATTCTTAAATTGTAAACATACCCAACGCGGCTCCCCCAGCCTGGGTATGTTATGATGGAGGGGAAAATAAACTATATGAAAAAAACTTGTTGTTGTTGTTGTTGTTGTTGTTCTCTCATCCTTGTTGTTGTTCTTCTCTCATCTGTCTATATCATGGCGTCAAGGTGTTAGACTAGGGCGTTAAGGCGGACGTTGACGGGCGTCACTGCATTTTCAATGAATTAGCGACAATTCCATGAAAATCAGAGCTTTTGGGCTAATTCCCCAGGGCGTTGAAGCGTTGAGCTTGGCGTTGGTGGGCGTTGCTCACAATTCTCTGTTTGCGCATGCGCAGAATGTGAGACACTAGTTCAGGCGGGTGCCCCCTCATGTGTGCTTCACATTGATACCTCATACGGCTCTATCGGCCCATTAGGGGTTCCCCTAGATCCCAAAACGTCTATTTCCATACCCTTTTCCCACAATTCCCTGTCTGCGCATGCGCAGAATGATGACAACGCCCGAGCCACTAGTCCAGTCAGATGCCCCCTCATGTGTGCTTCACATTGATACCTCATACGACTCCATCGGGCCATTAGTGGCTTACCTAGATCCCAAAACGTCTATCTCCATACCCTTTCCCCACAATTCCCTGTTTGCGCATGCGCAGAGTGTTGACAACGCCCGAGCCACTAGTCCATGCGGATGCCCCTTTACGAATGCTTCACAGTGATACCTCATGCGACTCTATCGGCCCATTAGGGGCTCCCCTAGATCCCAAAACGTCTATTTCCATACCTTTTTCCCACAATTCCCTGTCTGCGCATGCGCAGAATGGTGACAACGCCCGAGCCGCTAGTCCACTCAGATGCCCCCTCATGTGTGCTTCACATGGATACC
>JAVTVY010054332.1:0-29942 GCA_036873755.1 Hanleya hanleyi
ATGAGTGAAGCTACATGTAGTGATGGTAAGTAAGTTATAAATATAATTATAATGTTATAACTTAATTAGCAAAACAATTCTAATTTCTAGTTAAACTCAGAATGTTGTAATCTGGACCCTCTATGAGCTTTCACTATCAACAAGTTTTCTTGATATACTTGACATATTAAACAATTGATATTCTTCTCAGTAACTACTGCAGCACTTCACCTTATATTTGCAGTCAAAATTAATGACTCATTTAACCTGGAATTCACAAAGAAATATCCATAACTCGATCTGTCTCAATATATTTTTCAGATCTACCCAGCAGGTTCATCAAGGCAGTGTGACTTGCCATTGTTGCATTGTCAGCTAGAAAAGCCCAGGCTTGGGGACCTCATGTGAAGATTGGCCATGCAGCCCTGGAGGAAATCTCCCAGAGGGTGAGATATTATCACACCACTGCTTGTGTATTTCCTGTTTATGACAAACAGTAGGATTTAACTTGCTAGGAAGTGGGGGGGGGGGGAATGTTAGCTCTCAATAAATCAGTTGACAACCTCACTTGTTGTTTTGAAATGTTTATTGTTTCCTGCTTATATTTCCAGAAGATTTGAGAATATTTCCATACCAAAGTTCTGATGAAATCGCAAAGGAATATGTATTAATATAAATTGATAACAAATACAATGTTGGCATAACCAATATTTGCTATGATAAAAATGTGACCAGGAAAAGGAGGATAAATTATGATTAGATTTCCTATCACCATAACCATGATAACAGGCTATATTTTAATTGTCTATTTATTGCCCTTCTTTAAATTGCAAATGTCTCACACATCAATCATCTTGAGGGTCTTTTTTTCATTAATATTTATCCGCAGATCTGCAAATGAAATATTGAACTGTTTTGAATTTTAGTATGGATTGTTTTATTTACGGCGTGTCGATTTTTATTTTAGTAGCCAGCCAAGCCAATATTTTTCTGTCACAACAAACAATTTATTTATATATTTACTATTTTCTCAGGTTGTCTTGTCCGGTAATATAAGGATGTCTAAGATGGCACTCTCTACGATTAACCGCAGTGACCCCCGGCAGATGGTGATGGACCTGGTGTCGGTCATCTTCACCAGGGAAGAGATGGCAACTTATTCCTTGCATGATTCTCAGCATAATGAATTATCTCCTTTATAATATAATTACCTCATTTAAATAGCATGAGAATGTACACATGATCCGTATTGTAATTTAACTATCCTCAATATGTTATGGTGCATTTGCGAATACATTGCTATTGTTTTTTGTTCTCTCATTAGATCTTCCAAGAATGGTTTTGGACTTGTCACAACTTGTACAGGAAGCGAAGCAAAGCTGTCAGTGCAATTGTGCTCAGGAGACAACTACCCCAGAGAGACGTCCCTCACCGATGGTACATGCTGCTCCACTTGTACCAGAGTCCTCTCTATGCCGACTACCCAGTCACCAGCTCCATCTCCGTTGGTTGTTCGAACATCAGATACCCTGGGACAGCAATCTCCAGTTTTCGCCATCTCACAGCATACCACCGAATTAGATGTTGACCTTGTAAGTCATATGTTTTTTTATCGTTCATAATAATAAAAGGCTTTATCTATACTCCATTACAAACTCTTAGCCCAATACAAGCGTCTAGTCCGTCATTCATAATTCAGTCGTCGTCCATTAAAGAATATCCGCGCCCATAATCCAAAGACCTATTCCATATCCATAGGAATGTAATGATATATACAGAGAAAGTTAAATTGGGATATCCTTACATAAGTACAATATGTTTAAAACAGTGATACCCGAAGAACAATTTTATAGTGAGTTTAAATACTTAAAGGGTCTTCTAAAGCTGAATGATCATTTTGGTAGCCTATTGAACAAGTTGATGCTATTTATATTCACGCAGAATATTACAACAGTTATTTTATCATCTTTCAAGCGGTGGTGTCTGGTAATGTATATCTGCCAAGACGAGTACAGAACATTATCCGGAGTGATCCCCGAAAGATGGCCATGGATCTAATGTCAGCTTTATTCACAAGAGCTGAGATGGTTACACACACGCTGACTGGTGTGGAGTCAAATACTGGACCTGATGCAGACGTAAAACCACTCATTGAATCAAGACAAGATAACTGCTATACAAGGTAATTGTTCTTGTCTTTGAAAATATCTCGGATCTTTTATCAGTTGTATGTATTGTGACAAAAACATTTTGAGCGCTTAGCATCCCATAAGCCAGGTATTCAAATTAAATTACCCCGCTATAATAAAATGCTGTAATACTTAAATAAGGAGCCAATCAAAGTAAAATTGCCCAAGTATTAAACTTGGTTACCGACAAACTTGCAGCTGCCTATTTGACTGAGTATATAAATTGGGGTTCCAAGCCTTTGGCAAGTTTAATGCATTTCTTTTCTGCATTGCAGCCCTACTTCTAAATGTCTTTTAATGATGTGCTAATTAAATATTTTCTTTCACCCCTTTCGCTAAAGTACTACCAAAAGAAGTTTCCTGGCAAGGATAAGATATACAGGATTCTATGAAGGCCAAACTGAATGGCGAACCGAAGTGCTACAGACGGAAGGAGAAGCACAGAGAGGCTCCCCACATCATTCCCCAGTGACAGCATGGCACACTGATATTATGTCATTCTAATATGTACCCTCTATATTTATGTGTATCCTACGTTATTTTGTATACAATAAAATGTCCGTATGCATGGATTGGCTTCTGTTAAATGTCTTCATGGGTAACATGTCTTACATGTTACGTAATAGTACCTGTGTGTTATCTGAACATTACTGATCAGTTTCTGTCCAGTACACAGTAATTATTTGATCAGTACTGTTTAGAGAGCAATCACTGCTGTTCCATGTAGTTGCTGTAAGAGGTTATTCCTTTAAAAACTTCAGGACGCTGTGTATGTGCCATGACTTCAGCGATACCAGGGACCAGAAGCGAGTTGACCTGATCCATTTTATTTACTGAACTCCACATTTAAAGGTTCACCCCATTTTCAGAAGAGTACCCTGAAAATAGCTATGGAATATTGCTGAACTTCATAAATCATGCTACAGGACAGTCCTATAGGACTGTCAAGGACAGTCCTATGGACTGTGGGAAACTGTCCTATTAGGATCCCATAGGATGTCCTATAGGACCTATTAGATCCTATAGGACTGTCCTATTAGATCCTATAGGACTGTCCCGTAAGATCCTATAGGACTGTCCTATAGGACAATCCTATAGGACAATCCTATAGGACTGTCCTATAGGCAAAATCCTATAGGACTGTCCTATAGGACAATCCTATAGGAATCCTATAGGATTTTTTGGTAAGGGTGGTCTCATTGTTTTCCTGTAAAATGTGAGAGGGATCTTGAAAAGTTAAGGAACTGACTAACAAAATTGGCGAGGAGAAGTAGAATGTGCATTCCATAGCACAGCTACAGCTGTCGTTGTTCACTCATAATTCATAGTGGTTATCACTTATGTACACCTTTTTCACACAAATTACGCCGATATCCAAATTATGCAAATGTTTTGGACACACTTCGCGTACCTTTTATAGTTATGTACCTTTTATGGTTATTTTGAGAGAGAACCAATATGCGAATTCACTGTGTGTGAGAATAGTTCTCTTCATGATACGGAATATCTTCATCGATTTTCACAATTATAATACATTTAAATGGAAAGCACATGATAAGATGACAGAAAGAAGACATCGTAGAGGCGAGCCTCTTCTTTAAAATACGGTGGAATGAGGTCGGAAGTCTGAAGCCGTCGCCATAATACGCTTCCAAAACTCGAGTTTTATAACCCGTGATAAACAAATTTCACCCTCATCATATATCTCAATTTATCTTTTTCCGGTGTAGCCTCCTCAGGCAAAACATTCCATATCCCATATCCCCATCGAAGGTCAACCGATATTTCCAGATTGACCGTACCTGGATAAATAAGCCTCAGCAAAATAGAAAGAGAGAAAGGGTACCATACAAATATCGGTAGGGTGATTTGACATTGAATTAAAAAAACAAAAAACAAAAATCTCCACTTAACTTACCAGTCAGCAAAGTTAAATTTGCGAAAGTGTATAAAATTTATTGTCAACTATCTGACTAAAATGACAACTGACACAGCCTAATGGTGAGGCTTTCACAGTATTGTTAGTCAAGGAGCTGATTGCACTGTTAGTCAAGGAACGAATTGTACTGTTAGTCAAGGAGCTGATTGCACTGTTAGTCAAGGAACTAACTGCACTGCACAAGCATGTTATTTACTTGAGGCATACGATTTACAAAATAATCTGTGACAACAACAACAACAACAATAACAGAAGGAGCAATCGGTTCGCTAACTTCTACAAGCCCACTTACTCAGGCACTCACTCATTGAAATGTAATTTCTCAGTCCTATATATCCATACAAACTCGACGAATCAACGAGTGACCAAATTCATTCAGTCTTTTATTTAGAACCAAGGTAAATAATTTCCCCAGACATCTAAGAAGAGTAATCGGTCTGTCAATATTCGCGTCATCGCTAGCTCATTTTCTTTTGTGAGCTGGCTTAATCTGCCAGTCTTCCGGCATAAAACCAGAATCAAGAACAGAATTAAATATTATTTTATATGTAGATAACTGTATATTTTCACTACTCTTTAGAAATTCATTTACTATACAACTTTGGTTGGTTCTCATATCATTAAAATTGTTATCAGGTGTTTCAATTTCCTTATCCTTAGCATTTAGTTTTTTTAAAAAGTTGAACATTTCCTCAAATGTTACCTTACTCTCATCTCTGTTGCCTTTTCCATTATTCAAAATTCAAAATGTGACGTTTTGTTACATTTTCGTACATTCATATTCAACACATTTTTTTCTTTTTTGGCTATATGAAATCATCTCAGTTCGGTCATTATCGCTTTTTGTCTTATTCAACAGTCGTCGTGCTAAATGATATTTCCTCCTGGCAGAATTGCATTCTCGGTCGAAATAGGGTTTTAGCTTGTGCGGCCAGTATGATGGTAAACCAGGTGTACTTCTTTCGAAGCTTGACAAAGCTGTCAAAGTTATATCAATTAACTCTTGGTCAATGATGTCTGAGACAAATGCATCAGCAAGTCTGTCTGAGACAAAAAGCATCAGCAAGTCGGTTATGTAATGATTGTATACATTTCTGTTCAGGTTATCTATGGAGGCTTGAGTATTATCAGCGAGGGCGGTTTGGATTATCTCCGTTTGACTGGCAATCCTCCTAGGTTGAGATTGGGAGGTTTTCTGATATATTTGTCTCAAAACTGACTGGTGTATGAACATCGAAGTAAAATGGATCAAATTCATGAATATGTAAATTAGTAAAAGCATTAAGTGACATAGGTGATGCGACGACCTAATCGATTAAAGAGACGCCTTCGCAAATACATTTGCCAATATGTTTGTCATCTCCTACTCTAGCATTTGATATAAATATTACTGTGTTTACACAGATCTATCAGTCAGTAGTCATTGCTATTAGGATGACCTTTGTCTTCAGTAGATCGATGAGAAGAAATGTGATTATTTGTCAGTAATAAAGAAGGGTTCATTTCAGTTCTTGTGAAAGAATCTAGGCCAAGTTCATCTATTAAAACTCGTCAACATAAACAAAATCACTAAGATCGCCAGTCTGAGCACTAAATCATCCATTATATTTACAAACTTGTGGGTAGAGCACAATTCATTTGTATCTGTCTCAATATCATTTAGAATGTTTTCATTATGGTAGCCAGATCCCTCACATGGGATATAAGCAATCCCTAGTATAACATCATCTTCAGTATTACAACTAATGCTACCTAGTTTAATCCATAAGGCATATTCTGAGCTCTCTATTTTCTTTGTACATGGAGAAAACTCATGTTTTACAAACAATGAAATACCTCTAGATGTTGCATTAACTTTACATTTGCTATTATTTAAATAAGAAATTTGGACTTCATCTTATTTATCAAGTTTGGTTTCAGTGAACACTATAACATCATAATTACTAATAAATTCAACAAAGTTTGCTTTTCAGGCCCCACACATTCAGAGATTAAATATTCAGATTGTGTTGAGAAAAATTTTGACCTCTATTTTGTCATGCTCATCAACCAGACTAACAAATGGGGGCCTTCTTGACTTCTCTATCTCTCCGTGGGTTGTGGCGCTACTCCAGCTTGAGGATAAACTCTTATCACCGTTGATGTACTACCTGTCAACTAACGGGTACTAATTTAGTATTCTGGTCTGTGGACTTAGCTTGGTGGAAAAGTGGCAGTAATTGACGCTTCGCTGTTAACACCTCTGGGAGATACTGCTCAACTACTGAGAAATCCTTGTCTTTCAGTATAGGTGAAGCAAATCGAATCTCTTCCCGGTGATTAAGGAAGGATAATTTAGCCACTTTGAGTCTGGGCCTGGCTTTAGGTTTGGGTCTCGGGACTGGGTCTCCGTAATCGGTAAATGCGTTCTATTGAATATTTCGAACGATCTTTAGCTCCGTTTTGACGAAATCCTTCACTAGTTGAGTTGAGTTTGAGTTTTTTCACCAATCGTTTCAAGTAATACATTGTATGTAAACAGATATATAACATACTGTATAATAAAAAGAAGATTGCACAAATACATGAATTGGCGGGAAGAAAACCCCAAGGGGCTTGAATTATCCCAAATGAATAAACAGAGCATTATTCATAGCGGAATATGCGCGTTTATAAGATAATGTAGTGAAGGTGTTAGCCACTTAGGGTATGAGGGTGACAAGAAAACTCAAGAAATAAACATAAAACACTGTGTGATTGCTTGCCCGTATAAAGATAACGGTGTTACTAATATTTGCTGAGAATATAGATTTTCGTTTGGGACTTGAAAAGAGAAATAGGAACACAATTTTGTAAATTAGGGGGGAGTTTGTTCCATTCACGAGGGGCTTTGATTTTTAGAGTATAGAACGATAAATCAGTACGGTAAAATGGCCTATAGAAGTCCCTAAGTTGACCTCTAGTTGGGTATGCGTGGATATTTACTAATTTCGTAAAGTAATTATGAAACGTGGGGGGTAACACGAAAGGATGGTGGACAAATTTATGACAGAATTACTGGGTGAGGTATAGGTTAAGGTCAACTAGTGTAAGTATTTTCAGGCGAGCAAATAATGGGGCAGTAAGTTCATATTTACTGACAAGTGATATAATTCTAATAGCTCTCTTTTGTAATGTGATCAGTGGCTGCAAATGAGTAGGGTGTGTGTTGCACCATATCAGATTACAATATGAGAGGTAGGGAAATATCATAGAATAATATAGAATAAACAGGGTTCGTTTGTCAAGACAATCTTTGATACAATTTATAATACCAATATTTCTAGAGATATTTTTACATGTTTCGCTAATGTGAATTACCCAGGTCAGCTTATTGTTTAAGAATACACCAAGGAACTTGAATCTTTCGACCTTATCAATGTCTTGATCATGCAAAGATAATCGACCTATATCGTTGCCTCCGACTCTGCAATTTGGTTTTACAAACATATATTTGGTCTTGCATATATTAAAAGACAGCATATTGGCCGATTGTGCATTAAATGTAGTTCACGTGGCATAATAGTAAAAAGTTGTTTCTGATCTTTGTGAGACAATACCGTACAGATGTCATCAGCAAATTTAGTTATGCTAAGTACATCAGAGGCAGCATTCAGATCATTAATATAGATCATGGAATAGTATGGGGCCTAGAATGGATCTCTGCGGAACGCCGCACGAGATTCCCCTAGGAAGCGAGGTCGTGCCATTATAGCTGACAGATGGATAACGGTCAGAAAGGTAACTTTTGAACCAATCATTACTAATTCCTCTAAATCCATAGTGTTCTAGTTTTTGAAGAAGAATATGATGGTTTACAGGATCGAAAGCTTTCGAAAGATCTAGAAACGTGGCGATGCTATAGAGCTTAGATTCTTTAGCTAAGGTTAGAGATTCGTATAGAGACAGGACAGCCATGAAAGTGGAGTGGTTTGATCTGAAACCGAATTGATTAGAACAAAGGATGACAAATGTTTCAAGGAATTCGTTAACACGTTTTGAAGCAATTTTTTCAAGCAATTTACTAAAGCACGGTACAACGGATATTGGTCTATAATTCTCCATTAATGTATTGTCACCGGATTTAAGAATAGATGTCACCTTTGCCGTTTTCATCGCTAATGGCACGACTCCGGATTGAAAAGACAGGTTAATTATTGCGACAAGCGGTTTGCTTGTAAAGTTGGCAACAAGTTTAACCAGAGATATATTGATGCCATCAATGCTAGACACAGAGTCTTTGGCTTCAAGAAGAATTTCATTAATCTCTGCGCTGGAAGATGGTTTAAATTGGAAATTATTTTGGATGTGTTCTGTCAAGAATTCACTGCAGTGTGAATTCACGGATGGGATTTTTTCTGCCAGCGAACAAGCAATCGTACAAAAGTAATCATTGAATTCATTGGCAATTGTGTAAGAGTTCGTCGTCTCTGTATTATTGATATTGAATGATTTAGGTAGTTGTGCGCTTTTGGGGCGATTCAGTAATTCGTTAATTACTTTCCATGTTCCCTTTATGTCATTATTGCATTCATTAAATTTGTTGCGGAAGTAAAAATTCTTCGCTGTTTTGAAGGTGTGATTAAGTTTGTCGCGGTATTGTCGATACTGCTTACGTATCAAGGGATCATCAAGACGCAGTTGCAGTTTGAATAGCCTATTTTTTTTCTCGAATAGAAGTAAGCATACCTGATGTTATCCATGGTTTAACCCCCTCTGGCCTGGGTGGGGGGGAGGGGCATTATGGCCCCCCTACCAAACTTGCAACACTATCTCCGGAACGGCAAAAAATGGAGAGCTGAAACTCCGTGACTTTATAGTTTATCTTATTGGGGTCATTTTGAGCCCATTTGCATGACCCCCGGAGCAGAGGATCATGCGTAAATTCAAGATGGCGTACCACAAAAGTGATGTTTTTGTCATATTTCTTCCAAATTTCTGCTTTTCCGCGATGAAAAGTGGGCAAAAACTATTTTATTTCATATCACATTAATATTTGCTAATTTCTCATGCTGTTTTTGTGGAGAGATTGCAAAAATAAAAAATTTGGAAAATCTGAGCGAAAAATCGACCCAAAAATGCCGTTTTTGAAAATGACGACAGTGTGACGTCATCAAAGCGCCCATCTTGGATTTTTTTACATTTTCTGGTAGAGCTTGACCCAAGGGTATAGTGTAATAAGTTTCAGCCCCTAGCTCAAGTGGTAAGAAAAATAATTAGGGGGTGGCCATTTCGCCCCCCCCCCCCCAGGCCTGGACAGGCCCAAAAAAGCCCAGGCCAGATAGGGTTAATAATCTTTGGCTTCATTGCTGTTACAGTAACAATAGGGAAACAATTTTCATAGATAGAGGTGAACTCATTCAGAAAAATGTCCAAAGCCTGGTTTACATCAGTTTTCTCCACCATGACGTTCTTCCAGACTACAGAAGCTAGCTGTTCGTTAACCCTACCTGGCCTGGGGGGGGGGTGGGCATTATGACCCCCCCTACCAAACTTTCTGCGCTATCTCCGAAACGACAAAAAATGGAGAGCTGACACTCCGTGAATTTATAGTTTATCGTATTGGGGTCATTTTGAACCCATTTGCATAACCCCCGGAGCAGAGGATCATGCGTAAATTCAAGATGGCGGCCATGTGGGGTACCAGAAAAGTGATGTTTTTGTCATATTTCTTCCAAATTTCTGCTTTTCCGCGATGAAAAGTGGGCAAAAACTATTTTATTTCATATCACATTAATATTTGCTAATTTTTCATGCAGTTTTTGTGGAGAGATTGCAAAAATAAAAAATTTGGAAAATCTGAGCGAAAAATCGACCCCAAAATGCCGTTTTTGAAAATAACGTCAGTGTGACGTCATCAAAGCGCCGATCTTGGATTTTATTTACATTTTCTGGTAGAGCTTGACCCAAGCGTATAGTGTAATAAGTTTCAGACCCTAGCTCAAGTGGTAAGACAAATAATTAGGGGGGGGATCCATTTCGCCCCCCCCCCCAGCCCAGGCCAGATAGGGTTAATAATCTTTGGCTTCATTGCTGTTACAGTAACAATAGGGAAACAATTTTCATAGATAGAGGTGAACTCATTCAGAAAAATGTCCAAAGCCTGGTTTACATCAGTTTTCTCCACCATGACATTCTTCCAGACTACAGAGGCTAGCTGTTCGTTAACCCTACCTGGCCTGGGGGGGGGGCATTATGGCCCCCCCCCTACCAAACTTTCTGCGCTATCTCCGAAACGACAAAAAATGGAGAGCTGACACTCCGTGAATTTATAGTTTATCGTATTGGGGTCATTTTGAACCCATTTGCATAACCCCCGGAGCAGAGGATCATGCGTAAATTCAAGATGGCGGCCATGTGGGGCACCAGAAAAGTGATGTTTTTGTCATATTTCTTCCAAATTTCTGCTTTTCCGCGATGAAAAGTGGGCAAAAACTATTTTATTTCATATCACATTAATATTTGCTAATTTTTCATGCAGTTTTTGTGGAGAGATTGCAAAAATAAAAAATTGGCAAAATCTGAGCGAAAAATCGACCCCAAAATGCCGTTTTTGAAAATAACGTCAGTGTGACGTCATCAAAGCGCCCATCTTGGATTTTTTTTACATTTTCTGGTAGAGCTTGACCCAAGGGTATATTGTAATAAGTTTCAGCCCCTAGCTCAAGTGGTAAGACAAATAATTAGGGGGGGATCCATTTCGCCCCCCCCCCCCAGGCCTGGACAGGCCCCAAAAAAGCCCAGGCCAGATAGGGTTAATAATCTTTGGCTTCATTGCTGTTACAGTAACAATAGGGAAACAATTTTCATAGATAGAGGTGAACTCATTCAGAAAAATGTCCAAAGCCTGGTTTACATCAGTTTTCTCCACCATGACGTTCTTCCAGACTACAGAGGCTAGCTGTTCGTTAACCCTACCTCGCCTGGGGGGGGGGCATTATGGCCCCCCTACCAAACTTTCTGCGCTATCTCCGAAACGACAACAAATGGAGAGCCGACACTCCGTGAATTTATAGTTTATCGTATTGGGGTCATTTTGAACCCATTTGCATAACCCCCGGAGCAGAGGATCATGCGTAAATTCAAGATGGCGGACATGTGGGGTACCAGAAAAGTGATGTTTTTGTCATATTTCTTCCAAATTTCTGCTTTTCCGCGATGAAAAGTGGGCAAAAACTATTTTATTTCATATCACATTAATATTTGCTAATTTTTCATGCAGTTTTTGTGGAGAGATTGCAAAAATAAAAAATTGGCAAAATCTGAGCGAAAAATCGACCCCAAAATGCCGTTTTTGAAAATAACGTCAGTGTGACGTCATCAAAGCGCCCATCTTGGATTTTTTTTACATTTTCTGGTAGAGCTTGACCCAAGGGTATATTGTAATAAGTTTCAGCCCCTAGCTCAAGTGGTAAGACAAATAATTAGGGGGGGATCCATTTCGCCCCCCCCCCCCAGGCCTGGACAGGCCCCAAAAAAGCCCAGGCCAGATAGGGTTAATAATCTTTGGCTTCATTGCTGTTACAGTAACAATAGGGAAACAATTTTCATAGATAGAGGTGAACTCATTCAGAAAAATGTCCAAAGCCTGGTTTACATCAGTTTTCTCCACCATGACGTTCTTCCAGACAACACAGGCTAGCTGTTCCTTAACCCTACCTGGCCTGGGGGGGGGGGGCCATTATGGCCCCCCTACCAAACTTTCTGCGCTATCTCCGAAACGACAAAAAAATGGAGGGCTGACACTCCGTGACTTTATAGTTTATCGTATTGGGGTCATTTTGAGCCTATTTGCATAACCCCCCGAGCAGAGGATCATGGGTAAATCCAAGATGGCGGCCACGTGGGGTGCCAGAAAAGTGATGATTTTGTCATATTTCTTCAAAATTACTGCTTTTCCACAACGAAAAGCGGGCAAAAACTATTTTATTTCACATCACATTAATATTTACTAATTTATCATGCAGTTATCGCGGAGAAATTGCTAAAATAAAAATTTCGGAAAATCTGACCGAAAAATAGACCAAAAAATGCCGTTTTTGAAAATGACGTCACTGTGACGTCATCAAAGCGGCCATCTTGGATTTTTTTACATTTTCTGGTAGAGCTTCACCCAGGGGTATACTGTGATAAGTTTCAGCCCCCTAGCTCAAGGGGTAAGAAAAATAATTAGGGGGGGCCATTTCGGCCCCCCCAGGCCTGGACAGGTCCCAAAAAGCCCAGGCCAGATAGGGTTAAAAGCTTCCTTGGGCTCTCTGGTAATTTTACGGTAGGTGAGTAGGCTACTCTGATTGATTGGAGTAAAAGACTTAGAGTATACATGGAATATAGGAAAGTGGGCTGTGATGTCAGTCAGGAAGATACCTGAAAATAGCGCCTCATCGGTTGAATTTGTAAAAATATTATCGATTAATGTTGCAGATTGCGATTTCACTCTAGTGGGTTTGGTTATTTTGGGAAAGAAATGATGTGACATCATGATTTCTAAAACGTGTTTTAACGGGACATGGTGATCGGTTTTAAATAAGTCTATGTTAAAACCGCCCATGACAATACATTGGTTTTTCCCTGGTTTAATGGAGTTTAAGATTGTGGACAATTTATTTTTAAAATATTCGACATTTTTGCCAGGAGGTCGATAGACAATACCCACAATGTATTTATTGTCGTTAGACGTTGTCTCATTACGGTTAGAGTTAGCATCATCGGATAGGCGAGGGGAGATGTTTAATTCAATAAATAATGACTCATACTGATCGTCCCCACATGAGGCGAGATATTCACGAACGGTACAAAATTTAATATCATTCCTAACATAAAGGACCAAACCTCCTCCTTTCTTTCCGGACATATACGAAACATATGGCGTGTAGCCTGGAATATCGAACACTCATTGAGCCAACTTTCGGAGATGCCAAGAACGGAAAATTGAAGTTGAAGGTTATCAATAAACCCAGTTATTTCGACAAAGTGCTTTTTCAGGCTTCTAGCATTAAGATGGAGTACGGAAAGCAAGGCGGTGTTACCTGAATGTAAGGTTTCCATTTTTCAGTATTAAAGGTATCTTCGGAATAATACATAGAATTATGGGAGTTCAATTGGTTCCAATAGTTAGATACATGGATATCGTCGTCAGTCAAATAGCGTGCGTGTTCAGTTGGATTCAACTGGATAGGATTAGAACACGTATGCTGGAAGTCAATTGGTGGTAAAGTATCGGAAATAAAAGAGGTTGTATCGTCTGCAAATCTAGCGTATCTAATTCCGCTTAAGCCGATGCTAGTGGCCGTGTGGATGCTTCATAGTCTTCACATGAACACCTGCAATAAAAGCGCGGCTGAGATACTAAGGTTACGTCCGAGAATCCACGGTATTCTCGGGTCTGAATGTTAGGTGTCGACGAATACTTTCCAGTAGAGTCATATGGTTGCTTTTTAGTCGAAGACGTCGACAATTTTCCCACCTCTTGCATATCGCTCCAATTTACTGTTTACTGATCAACTCGATACTCTCTTTCGTTTTCTGTACTCTGTGTTCGGTAGGATTGGGTCTCTCATTCATGCCAGTAGATATTAGGGGTATCCGGGCGTACCTTCTATTCTATCCAGCTTCGTGACTAATCGTACCAATAATTCAATCGCTGACAGTTTATAGCTGGGAGCGATCATGTTCCCGAGAACTGTCCAGTCGGGGGAGCAGTACTGCTGCTACCGGTAGTGGCTTGAAATACAGGGACTGTTTGTGAAAAATTGATGTTGGTTTTTTTGCGACATAGATAGTACTTCTGTACTTACAGAAAAGAGTCATCTTGTTATTGACATAGAATTGTCCTCACGATCTTGCTTATCCGCATTATGCATCATAGTTGGTCCAGTTTTCCTCCAGCAGGGTGTTTTGCTCTGTTTGTCCTTATTTCCGCTCATTTGTTCAAAACTTTCGTTAGTTTGGTTTAGGCACACTCATTTCTAGTACACAGTGGCTGATTTGAGCTTAAAACGTTCGTGTTGTCTTCTGTGGCAGTAAATGTACAGAGATTCGCCCACTGTGTTACTTCCTTCCGCCATTATTTAGGGCCCACGAATCTGGCTTCCCGGACCAGACAGGTCGGTAATGCGTTACCGTTTCTGGGAGTGGATCTGCAACACCTCCCTGGCGAGGTTGATTATGCGTATCCAATTACGGACGCAGCGCAAGGCCGAAAACGATAACGCTGAAAAACATTATCGCAACGGATCGAAGTGTTACCGAAAATGGTAATAACTATTCTGTGTTATCTACGTTTTGGTAGTAGGGGCAGGTTAAATTTTGTCATGAATGTAAGGTTTTTACGACCCGCTTGTTTATAGTGATATTTCACGCATGCATTTGGAAATGACATATTTTCGAACTCAGTGGGACAAATTTGTGTAACGTATCTGTTGTAAAACGAAAAATAGGGCCGCACCAAGCTGACGTATCATAGCTCAAAAATGCAATGGGAAAAATTAAACTGATCTATTTGACATGTCAGTTTTAATCTACGAAAAATATGCCATCATCAAGTGTCCCATTTAACCATGCCAGATATGTCAGTTTGGTATTCCTCACACACTACACTTTGAAGCAGACAAGAAATATTGAACAGTCCCAATTTCTTAACAAGATTCACTTTTGAATTTTTAGACATGTCAGATACGCCAATTTAATTGCCCGCTCATTTCCCCTATTCTGAATATTTTGATATGGTAGATAGGTCAGGTTGGTTGTCTTTTCTTATTTGTTCTGCTAATGATATACCACATTGAGTTGTCCCCCTTAGTTAAATGGAATGTCATTTATAGTTTTCTTTCCTTTGGAATTTTTAGGCATTTCAAATATGACAGTTTGATATGTCCCCACCATTTCGCTTCTAAATGGAAAAGCCATGTTCAGTGGTTCCCATTCGGTAATTATAATGTAATTTCCCAAGATTCACTCTTGAAATTTATTGCCAGATACACCAGATTATTTTCTCTTATTTGAATACACAGTATATCGATATGTCAGACCGGTCAGTTCGGTTTTCTTCTCCTATTTCCTCTTTGAAAGATACACCATTTAAATAGATGGTATTTTCCTCTCCTTAGAAGTTTTAGTCATGTCAGATATGCCAGTTTATATTTTCTCTCCCATTTTGCTTCGAGACCGTCTAGCCATATTGAGTAGTCTCCCTTGGGCAGATATATTGCTTTCTCTCAAGATAGTCATGTTAGATTGACCAAATTTGTATGGTTCTTCCATTTTGACTTGAGACAGACAACCCACATGGGGTAGGCGCCTAGCTTCCTATGACCTTTCACGCCAGACGGCGGATAATTTCTGAGAGATTGTCTGGCTAGGGTCAGAGTTCTCTCCCTTACAAACAACGCAAAAACGTGAGTGACCACGGGGTCGCGCTACCTCACCCCGGTAAAAACATATTTAACTATATTCGGCCGTTCTACAACACTTAACTCATATGTATTTATTTATGAATAATTTTCCTTCATTGCCAGCCCAAATTTAACAAGATCCGTTTCGTTCATCGTCTACTTCAGTATCAACACCTTTACTTTCCTTTCATTTGCTTCAAACAAAATCACAGCTGGCCCAGCTTTCCGTTTAGAATGAGGTAGAAGTTAAAAACGCTAAAACTTGTGAAGAATGTGCAGGATCTTCTTAAATTTCGGCTGACAATGTAGGGAAATTATTCAATAATAAATATATGTTAGTTAAGTATTGTAGAACGGCCGAATGTTTTTTAAAAATAATATTTACTGGGATGAGGTCGCACGACCCCGTGGTCTCTCCCATTTTGTGTTTATTTTGTGTATAGGAGAGAACTCTAATCCCAGACAGACAAAATTGAGAAATTACGTTTTAACCAAGGGGGACTATTCTATATGGCTTGTCTGTCTTGAAGCAAAATTATATAACACAGTAACACCCGCCCACGCCTATCTCAAAGATTCAACGCCCTAGTGAGATAACTCAGAAGCTTTACTTGGTCTAAATTATCACTAAATTATCACTAAATTATCACATTATCTCATGGAGTTAACACCAATTCGTCGTACTGATGTAACTAGAACAAAACATACCCCTAAATATTACTTATCTGGAAGCACTGATGGGATATTAATTAATCAGGATTCTTCATAGCTAGTCTCTATATATACATGAACTCCATACGTTTGCGGATGTACGTGCACTTTGAATTTTAGATTTCTTTACACTGCTACAAGCACAACCAGTATAAATAGAATATCACATAATGACTCGAATCTCCAGGTGACTGAAAGCGGTGCAAGCGCGTCTGCGTCTTCCATTATCGAGGACAGTTATCTACTGATCCTCGAGGACGGTGGTTGGGCAGACGTGGTGTGTTTGTGCGGTGTGCATCCTCACAATACTATTTTGTTGGCCTGGTCCCGCCCTCTGAGGACGCCAGACGAGAGCCGTATTATAGTATTCTCTGTCAATCACACGTTATATATTGTATATACTATGGGAATAATTACTGTTATACAACTTCACTCTGCATACTTAGTGACACAACTGCAATTTTATGTTTTGTATAGCACCACATGAAATCTTTCAAAACATGTACTTTATACATTTATATTCCAGCCCGATCTATCTGGACCATTTATAAATGTTATTATTGTTTAATATATTTAGGCCATCTCTGTTCTCAATACTGTACATATGTTACTATTTATGTCACACTGTGACCACGGAGAAATGAAGTTGAAGTTGTAATACTGACTCTGACTGCTCGTGCGCGCCATGGCTTCAAAGTTCAACGTATACTATCCAAACACTCCCTTCGATGATAAAAGAGAGTGAGACGGTCGTGTTTATACCCTGTTCGTATACGGATATGTCATCTCTCTACTATTCATCGGGTGGGCGTGCGCACCATAACGTCACTTCCAGTAGAACACGCTAATCTTGGTTTATACCACCAGGGTTTCACGACAACACTCGACACGACCGATTTAGTCCAAACATTACCCACCTATCGTCAAAACACTCCCATACGCACCCCTAGGTGCCATCTTTTCGTACTACTCCTCAATTATGCCTACCCCCTTGACGTCACATACGATAGAATCTCAAAACAATTAATGTTATAACTTTGATAATTGTGCGTTTGCTTACGTCTGTCGCTCACAAATCTCGTATACTACTATATGGTGTGTTTTTAGATCCAGTACCGTCCTCTCGTTCAAGTGTATGAGGCGTCGTGTGTAAACCAATCAAAGTGTGCACACGATCAGGTACAATGAGAGCGCGACTGAGATGCAGAAACAGGATACAACCACGGTCACGGTCATTTGTAGGCTGTGTTGCATTATTGGGTGCAATAAAGCCGCACCCTGTCGAGTCACATAATTCCTTCTCGAATTAATGTGTACTGCATTCAACCGACCCACACTTTGCTCTTGATCCGATTTCGAATGTTGGATTTGACAATGATGACACATACAATATATGTTGATGGAGTTTGTTTTAATAACCTGGACAGAGACATGCATGACATATAAGAAAAGTGGGGAGGGGGAATTGGTTCAATGTCACACTCAAGGTTATTTCACTCATATGGTGGCAGGCAGTTTGGTTGGTGGAGGAAGCCGGAGTACCCAAAAAGAACCTCCGGCCGACGTCAAGTCATTGGCAAACTTTCACACATTGACCAGCGAGGCTGGAACCGGTGCCGGTTCAGTGGTCATCAGCGAAACGCCCTTGACCGCTCGACCGCCGAGGGTCCCATATTGGCAAAAATCCTCTGGTTACATATTTGATATGAATTTGAAGAAAGAAATAGCGGCCCGCTAGTATTACGGTGAACGAAAGATCATTGAGATTAGGCGAAACAAAAATATTGACATATTTTATGAAATAATTTTCAGGAAAGTACTTCCTCCATAATTATAGATGGCGGTGCTTATTGAAAAATTCTGTCCCGTGTTGAACGACCCTCACTAGCACGGCTTCTAATGGCCAACAGTCAACCCAGGCAAGCTAGAATGCTCAGCCAACTCACATTGAAGTCACTGAATTGTCAAAGAAAGTAAATATTTCATGCAATTTGGCCCAGGTCCTATATATTGTACAATGTCTAAAGTGTTTCAATTGTTTTATATGACGTCAGTGACCGGATAGCCTCAAAAGGTTGTCCCTTTAGTTAGATGGTCCCTTTCTGTTGGGAGGAGGGAATTTGGCTTAATGTCACACTCAAGTTTGTTTTGTTGAATACATAGCCTGCTACATATGACGCTCACAAACAAAATGTCTGCCCCCTGATGTTATGTCTTTCATACAGGCTGGTGGATAACCGGGAGATTTCAGCATAGCGATGTGGTCTTGCTTGTTTGTCGTCGGCTTTTCCGGACACCAGTTTCAAACAGTTAGGTCGACTTGTTGACCGTGAGGCCAGCGCCACATATCCCTCACTTGTTGCGCCAATTAGAAAGCCTTTGAAGTCGGCGACTGGAACTATCAAAGAAAGGAAGGAGAGAACCTGAGAGAAAAACTGATACAATCTATAACTGATGGACGTTGTAATTGTTGAACATGGAATAGTATGTGGACTGAGGAACACTACGTGATGACATTCAGCATTCTTATTAACATCAGGTCAAAGTCAAATTCATAACAGTAATATTGAATTTGTGAGATAACTGTCAATGTAGGTAGTTCAAAAGGATTGAGTGATAGAAAAAAATCTTTTACGTTAATGTCATTCTGTACTACTTCTTGAAGAAGAAATCAGATACCACGTGTATTACTCGAGCGTGAACTTTCGACATTATCATTTTACTTTAGAATAACAAATGATTTCGAATGTTCATTCCATCGCAACAAATCAGTTGTTCCGTGGTCTTTTCATCTTGTCAATCACTACGGTTCTTACTCGAGCGTGGTCTTGTAGCCGTTGTGTTTTAAACATACAGTCGAATGTTTATTCTCAGCCAAATCATGTTCTTTTTCACTACACATCACTGTCGAGTTGGTCAGACAGCGAACACTAAAATTAGCCATCACGGCAGACCAGAGCATGTACTGCTACGTCAAGTTTACCACAGCTGCCTTTTCAAAGACCGAGTGTATGGGGTATGATTGTTGTGTGTCGAGCCATTAATTGTTGTGCTGAAATACATTGCAGTGTGGAATGGGAACATTGCTGAACAAAGTCTTTGAAATGAACATTCGACGATGTTTCTTTAGCGGCATGCTAGAACCAATGCGTCATAGACTAACTACACTATGAAATTGAATTGTTTTAAAGTATCACGGAATAAGTTGATATATTTTATATGGAAGTATCTATTCTCCTCCTGGTGAATCTTATATATTGAGCACATTTTCAAGGCAAGGATCAGTCGAGATGCAGTGCATATAACGAGACATTTAATTTAATTGCAGTTAGATAAGCAGCCTTATCGGCGACATTATGTAACAAGGGCTATGTTTTATATATAGAAGAGTTATTCATTACAATATATCCCAATATCGTGAAGCATTGGTAATTTGCATTGTTAGCTATCAATGCGATTATTTCATTATGTGGTTTTCACCAAAAAATTGTAATGGACAAGAGCAGAGCACTAATGAACACGATCTTTGCTGCGATGGAATAGACAAAGTAAACTGCTAATATTGGAAGTCCACGCTCGAGTAAGAACTGCACTAATCAGATCTGATAATGATAATGTATCTATCTGTGTGTGGGAATAAGGGAGAATTAAAAGAGAAATACATGTAGGACTCTTTCCAGTAACATTGTCAACAAATATATCAAATGTGAAAATTAATACGGCATACCTGAGAATATGATTTTTCGGGCACTGTGACCTTGCCCTGTGGAGTACTGGTGCTCTTATTCGGAAATATAATGGTCTCAATATTTCACATATTGCATATATACGCGTAAACCACCTCTTTTGGGTCGGCCTGGAGATTTGTTCTCTCTATGGTCTTATCACTTTCACTGCAAGAATACCCCCAAAGTGAAGAAGCCATGCATCCTCTATGTTGTGATTTGGATGATTGAGATGGACACGCCCACTTATATTTGTTGGGGGGTTCGCGTGGAAGTGGCTGCGTTTACTGCAGACTGCTGTTTTCTATGTTCTGAGTGATCTGCCTATCTGTATGTTTATGACTCGTAACTTGTGATGGTTTTCCCTGGCAATAGTATGGCAATAGTATGGTGGGCTCAATTTCTATTTTTTAGGACTTTGAAGAAGGTCCCTTCCTTTTTGTTTTAATTTTCCAATGCAAAACGATGCGTTCTGGTGCATTCTGATAGCATATTTCGACATTTAGTATCAAACTGTCTTTCGCATTTGAATATTAGTTGTGAACTTTTGCTCAGGCGGAACTCTGTCCGTCCAGCGTGCGCACCCCTCGCACCCTCCCCCAGCATATGGGCCTGCTATTGAGTATATACTGAGCATTTCCGTTATAGAGGATGATACTTACAGGTCCAACCAGTGTGGGCAATTTTCTCCATCGTATCCAGGATGAACAGATCCCCACCTTCGTCTTGACACACCTGTCTGGCCTCGATGGGTGAAATGGAGTTGACAAAGTTTGTAGCAGAAGTCAAACGCTCGATTGTAAATGTAGCCAAGCTCTGATGGACAGAAATCTGAACATGAAGCTGCGCTATCGAAACCCCTCGGCTCTGAACCCCAGCTATTATAATGTAAGGGTGTCTCTACCAATTGATTGGCTTGTGGGAAGAAATATTTACCCCTGGTATTGTAAGTGTACTTTCTTTGAAAAAAAAAGAAAAGTTTTTCTCCCCTTAAATTAATTTGTTTCTGGAATAAATTGAAAGAGCTGTATCGATGTCTCACCAAAACAACAGTACACATGGCTAGATAAATACAGTACATGTATACTAAATGGGACATGTATGTCATTTTCAAAAGAGATTTGCAAGCATTCTTTGCATTGTCTAAGAAAATAAATCAATAAATCAGTCATCCAATCAATAAATAAATGTGATAGTATACTAACATGATATAGAAATAATATGCAAACTTAACGTAGGAATTAGTGGATTTTGTTAGACAAGGGGCATACTTTCTGACACGACTCATTTTGATAGGCATCTAGTGTCATTTTCAAAACAGATTTGCAGGCATTCTTCGCATTGTGTAAGAGAATAAATCAATAAATCAGTCATCCAATCAATAAATAAATGTGATAGTATACAAACATGATATAGAAGTTATATGCAAACTTAACATAGGAATTAGTGGATTTTATTAGACAAGGGGCATAACTCTGCAAAATACTTTCTGACACGACTCATTTTCGATAGGCATCTAGTTCAGGTCAAGAGAAACAACTGTATCACGTTATGATGTTGTATATGGAACGGTTCTGAAATTATCACAATAAATCATAAATGAATTTTTATTTGTAAAAAGGGGCATAACTCTGCAAAATATTTTCCGAGATGACTCCTTTTCGATAGGCTTCTGATTTACGTGAAGATAAATAGATGTAACAAGTTTGGTTGCCATGCATGAAACGGTTCTGTAGATATCGCGGTAACGAATTTTATTAGACAAGGGGCATAACTCTGCAAAATACTTTCTGACACGACTCATTTTCGATAGGCATCTAGTTTAGGTCAAGAGAAACAACTGTATCACGTTAGGATGTTGTATATGGAACAGTTCTGAAATTATCACAATAACAAATCATAAATGGATTTTTATTTGTAAAAAGGGGCATAACTCTGCAAAATATTGTCCGAGATGACTCCTTTTCGATAGGCTTCTGATTTACGTGAAGATAAATAGATGTAACAAGTTTGGTTGCCATGCATGAAACGGTTCTTTAGATATCGCGGTAACGGACGGACGGACGTACGTACGGACGTACGGACGTACGTACGGACAGCCGTACATGATGACGACAATACCCCTAGGCCAAATTTGGCCGAGGGGTAAAAATGCACCACCCATGTTGGAAGATCTAGTTATTGTACTATTTTTAGAGAAATTATCCAATAGAGATATTATGTCGCTTTGCTAGTATATTACTTCAGTAAAAATGCACACCCGCATAAAATTGTATACAAGTGATGCACATACTGTGCATGTATAGACAAAAAATGTGTACCAGTGGTACACAATTTAATGTGGATGTGCATAATTGTCCAGAGTAGTTTTTGGAGAGTATACTACTCTGTCCTCTAGTTCATACCTTGGACATACTACCGACATAATATTGACTGCGTCTGGGTGATAAGACTATATCCGGAATTCGACAGACATCCATTATACAGTTATGAAAGAGAGAAATAAATTTTTCATCCAATAAAACATCAATAGAGTACCCAAACATTTGCTTTCTGCTGCGAACAGTTTGGAATGGTTCTGCCTTCAAATTCTCTCTAGGGGCTGTATATGACAGTAGATCTAATTGACCGCCAAACAAGAATTCCATAGCTTATGCGGAAATCAACGCTTGAGAGGATGAAAGAAGCCCATTTTGTGGCGTGGGACATTTTGCTGGCGATGATGATGTATTCAGGTCATAACAGCATTTCCACAAATTGATTTCACTGACTACAAATGTTTGAATATTTCATTTCAGACGTGAATTTGACTCCAGACATAAACCATGGAGAGTTATCATATGTCTTATAGATCGAAACTGTTTCTCTACGACCGAGTAATACAAACAAATTTCTCGTCTCTAATAGTCCCGTTTCATCCCTATCGGTTTGCCTGCCCGGTTTCGTCTCGAAGTACAGACCAGTCGAATATCTACTCTTTCTCCATCTGTAAATCACTCAACCATTGCCACATAATTTCATACACACCTCAAAAACCGAGAGCTTTCTTTCGAGATAAAGCCGGAAGCAAAATGCAAAACTCCGTTCTCGTTCCCAACTATCGAGAACTCTCGTGGGTCAAAACAACCGATGCAAACCATAAGTGTGAGTGAAAACCATTTATCTGCATAATGAGCGACATAATCCGCCGAACTCATGCAAACAAGCGATGAACTACCTCAACAAACCCCAACAAAGCGCATTGATCCATATGGATTCCGTTCACAACAACAGTGTTGATTTTCTGCACGCAATCGAAGAGGACTTTTAACCAGGCAGCAAAAACAATTGCACGCTGAAGTTTATATGCAGACAAGACTGGAAAAGAATACATTTTGGAATATCCAATCACGTGTCTCACGGCACTTTCAGTTTGCCCAATATAGATTATGCTTCCCTTCAGGAGACCTGTCGCACTCCAATACAAGCGTATGATTTGTCATTCAATATTCAGACTTCGTCCATTGAAGATTTTCCTCGTCCATGACCCAAACATCACATGACTCACATACCAGTATTACCAACAAATAAGAAAAAATGATCGTCTACATAAAATTAAGGCTAGTTCCTTGCAGAAGAAAAGTGGTCAACAAATTTCAGTGATGCCGGCAGGACAACATTGTGTCCCAAAAATATCAAATCCGTGCCCCTGATCAGTATTTTTTATCTTTATGATTTTCGTTGTAAACTCGTTATCAAGCGAATGGTATATCTCAGATGAGCTTGTATTACGCGTGTTCATGTGACCACGATGAGTATCTTGAAGTACATAGAATAATATGCTCCCTTGCCCCGGGTTACGCGGAACTAGACACAAGACATTTGCCTAACTCACCCTCAGTCTGTGGGCAATCCTTTCATAACCTTTTCATCCGAGAATTATGTTCTAATTTAATGTTGTTTTAATTGTTGCCTGTTTATGGCGAGATTCTGCTCGTAAACATTTCGCCCCCCCCCCCCCCCACCAAGCTTGTTCCATTGCAAATCATCATGATTGTAGTTTTGTGACTCGTAAACATGGTGCACAATGACGCGCTTGGTCGGCGCCGGGCCTTACAGGTATTTGTTCTGAATGCCAACTTGAATCATATCTCTAAAATGGTAGTATATGTCGCACAAACCGACACCAGGGGCTATTTGCTCATGTCATTCAACATGTGCACATGAACAGTAACTATACAAGATTGACTGAGATACCGTTCATCACAGAGATCACTTTTGGTTCTTGGGATGTTTTAGAACAATGCAGTTAGCATATTTGCCTGTGGGCTCATATATATGTATTCTTGTCACCATCACTTTAATGTTCTTCTGATTTCAATAGAGAATAGAATATGACATTCAAGATGTGAGTAGACCAATCTATTCCGTGCCCAGAATAGTAAACTAGCACCCCATGAACATTACCTTCATCCCTTCTTGAAGCATTATGCATTTTCTTACCGCCACCGGTCGCACATTTCATGCATCATTATACGGGTTATTTGTTGTCTATTTCGCCACAATATTTTATCATAATAAACATATTAAATCAGATTTGTGTAAGAAAAACCATCGAGAATATCAACGTTTTTAAAGACTGATGCCCAGTGTGATTAAAGTGTCATTTATTGTTTCAGATATCACTTTGTAATCTGATTCCATCCCATTCTATTTGCTTCCCTGTTTTAACATGAGAACGTTGTGGCACGCGAGGTGGATAACAGCAATGTGTATACCCATCCACTCAGCTCCTTGAAAGCATATGAAGCTAAATCAGTTTATCGACAGCTCGGCTGAATGCGCCCATAAAGTCTATCTAATCCAGAACAGTTCCAAAACTGATATTTATTCTAGATGAATTTTGGAAATCTGCATTAATGAGGACTGAAATTTCAACTACCGATTGCTGGTTAGTAGTAGACCACAGTACATGCATACAGCTCTGAAGAAATGCGCTTACCTATCAGGTATAAATTTGGCGGAATCATATGATCTCCACTTGCTTGAATCCTTAACCTCACATTTGGCCCCAGACAAGCTGCTGTGGTGGGAAGAACAGCAGCAAGCAGCATTTCTGTGCTTGTGTTCTTAATTCTTGCTGCTAATTTCAAATATTCTCCAACTTTCTCTGGAACAATTTTGGTTCCATCAAAAGGTATCTTTGCAGCAGGGGCAAAGACTTCATCTTGAAACTTCTTTCCCAAACCCTTTTTCCTTCTCTTCGCTGGTGAAAACATTTCACTGCTGTTAGGTCACTTCAAATACTTGCAAGGCTTCCCAGAAATTTGTTGATGTTCACAGTTTTGTGATTTAACTACATCTACCTCCTTCTTGTCTGGTAAGCTTATATCACTATCAATGTTGTTTAATCCTTGCATGCATTATCCCAGCATTTCAATTCTACTGACTAATCTTTATCTCAATTAACCTCTCACCTCAATTATGTCCCTCCCACAATCAGCAGACAATTTACATATTATTCAATACCCCATGTCACTTAGATATAGCTAGTGTATTGATGCACCCCCCCCCCCCCACTTTTGCCACACAGGAGGGTGCTTGTAGTAGACTCTCCTCACAAAAATCTTACCTAACATCCACAGCAGTATATTAAATAACTATCAACTTTATTTAGGCAGATTCCACAGTAAGAAGACAATAAACTCCAAACAAATAAGGTAAGCTGAACTTATGATTCTATCTACAAAAAATGTTTCTAGGTTTTTTAAATACCTTCTGTGGTATAGAACAGGAAAATGAATATATTTCATCACAGAATGTAGTATGAAGGACCAGTCTGAGTTCAGTGACTTCAATTACCACTGATTTCCATTGTTGCTCATGTTACTTTGAAGGAACTGGTTAGAAAAAAGGTTTAGTGACTTAACAGTGTAATGTTATCTATCACAATAAATAATGTAGATTACCTCAATACATGTAGCTGCTGCTGTTACCTTATGTGACTGGAAATAATAATTATATGACCTGTAATCCCTTCCCAGTACCTAATGTTGCTAATTTTTAATTGGAGTCATTTTGAGCCTATTTGCATGACCCCCGAGCAGAGGATCATGGGTAAATTCAGAATGGCGACCATGTGGGGTATCAGGAAAGAGATGTTTCTGTCATGTTTCTTCATTTTTTTTGGCTTTTCTGTATGGAAAAGTGGGTAAAATCTATTTTATTTCACATCAGATTATTATTTTTCTTGTAGCGCTTGACCCAATGATATAGTGTGGTAAGTTTCAGCCCTCTAGCCTTAGCGATAGCGAAAATACACAGGGGAGGCCGGGGGCAGGCATTCTCCCCCCCCCCCACCCCCAGGCTGCGGTACACCCCAATTCGCCCTGGCCACACTGTTAAAAGGATTTGGTCGAATGTACCAAAAAATATATGGTCGCCTCTGACCAGATATTTTCTGGTTCAGACGCGACGGACCAGAATGTCGGTGGTCGAACTCGGATGGTTGAAATGACCAGATTTAACATGGTCATAATGACCCAGGCTTGTTACATGGTTGAAACAACCCAGAAAATATTAGTCACTATTACTAAGAATCATATAGTCACTCTGACCACATATATTCTGGTTCAGATACGCATGGTCAGTCCAACCATGATAGAATGAACCATTTTTTATATGGTCACAGTAACCATAGTTTTGTATGGTTGAAATAACCACAAAAACTTTGGTCATCTCGACTGAATATTGTATGGTATGTTTGACCATTTGGCTTCTGGTTCACATACCATACAATTATGGGTCAAAACCAACCATCACCAGCATGGTAAAATTAACCATATGTGATATGGTTGCAGAACCATACTTTCCATAGTTGAAACAACCACCAAACTCTGGTCACCCCCATCCAATGTATAGTATGAATCAAATGTTGTTTGAGAGACACATATTCTGTTCTTTAATGGAGAACCCATCAGTCTGAAAGTACATGGACATGTATTAATCATAACATGCTAAATAATGACAGAAGAACATTTCAAGTTCCATAAATGTATTAAGGATTGCGACATACAAATCAATGTTTAAGAGCTAATGAAATATACAAATGCCTCAGATGAATGAACTACCGGAAGTCTGACACCGGTGACATTTCAGTTAACCACTGTAGAAATCAGAATGCTGAATATTGCAGTAACATTCCAGTTCCAGTCCAACACAAACACCATGTTGATCCATACAATCCAACATTTCAGTCAGTAAGATGTACATGTAAGAAAGCATTGCAGCATAACACAAGATTAGGTTTTTACATGTTACATTTCAGTCAGTCCAACACAAGAATAATGTTGGTAAAATGCACCATTTCAGTCAGTCCAACCCTTATGAAAATTTACCACAAAAATCTATAGTTGAAATCTATAGATTACTATCGATTTTGTGGTACTTTTGCGGATTTACTACAGCTCAAATTCTATAGCTTACTACAAATGAACTATAGCTTACTACAAATGAACTATAGTTTACTACAAATGAACTATAGCTTACTACAAATGAGCTATAGCTTACTACAAATGAATTATAGTTTACTACAGATGAACTATAGCTTACTACAAATGAGCTATAGCTTACTACAAATGAACTATAGTTTACTACAAATGAACTATAGCTTACTATAAATGGGCTATAGCTTACTACAAATGAATTATAGTTTACTACAGATGAACTATAGCTTACTACAAATGAACTATAGCTTACTACAAATGAGCTATAGCTTACTACAAATGAATTATAGTTTACTACAGATGAACTATAGCTTACTACAAATGAACTATAGCTTACTACAAATGAACTATAGCTATAGATTGGTAGCTTCACTTTGGACTGGGTATTTATATTACATCCTCAATACTGAACAACATTGTAGAATAATCTATGTCAGAGAATGACAACGCCCTGATAACACAACGAAAATAACACAATAATTTCTTATAATACTATATTTATTCTACTAGCACTGAATCGCTCCATACAACATCATAAAATGCACTCAGTTAATGTCCAAACACTTCGTTAATGTAAAAATACTACTTCTTTATTTGCTTCGAAGCATTGTTCAGCTTCAGGTGAATACTGGCTTTGTCCACTTCTCTCTTGTCGGGGAATACTCTTCGAGTTTCAACTGGAAGGAGAAAAGACATGAAAGAAAGAAAAAATTTGAGTTGGCAAATTATTTAGTATACACTTCAAATGGACATACTGCAAGTCTGAACTTGTTGACAACGGCATTTCATTACAGTTAATTGAATTTAATTAAGTTATTATGAAAGAACCCGTATTATTATTACTACTGTGTTCTTGTGATGGGTAAGAAATACTTACCAATATTGAAATGACTGTTGTCTTTCTCCAATTAAATCATCGAATGATCCAGTTGATGGATCTGGTGATGAGGGTGATCGCGTATGATGGGGCAAGGGTTCGGATGTTGATGGTGTCAGCAGCTGACATGGTTCTGCTGGGCGAGTCTATGCCTGACGTGATGCCACCTTATTCATTGTCTTCACCGAGGTCTTGATGTCATGAAATACAGATGCCAGTTCTGTGAAATAAAAGATACAAAATGTGTACTGACAGTTGGATTGATAATATTCAGTCAGAATGTTAATAGTCATAAATTGCAGAATCTTGTTGACAAAGGATCAACAATGTTTTAAAACTTTCAAATCTCATTAAATTATTATTTACTAAGTTTAATTGCATTAAATGATTATTTACAAGTGATCGCTTGTTAACCATTAAAATTCAGTGTCATTTAACATGCATTTTACTGGTTAGCAAACTTGCAAAAACTCAAATTTAAAATCTTACCAGTAAGTGTAGATAATGAGACTTTCAAAGAACTGTTTTCTGACTTCAGAGACTGGTTCTCCGCTCTCAGCTCTTCAACTTCTTTCTGCAGAGCCCCTCAGGTCTGCTCGGCTACTAGAATCCTACAAAGAAGAAGAAAACCAAAATCAATCGGCCCCACACCCACATATTTTGTCCACATTGAGAGAAATTTGGATTAATATTATTAGAAATAGTTATCTGAAAGGGATCAGTAAAATAGATGAGACAATTCATGAGCAATGTTCTCAATAGTCAAAATAATGAATTATTTGATAATAGCCTAGGGATTTAGCTGAATAGTCCTGATAGTTGAATTTATACTTACTTCATCTGACATGTCTTGAACAGGTGCCACTGGAAGTTTTCCTTGTCGCTGTTTGTTTAACTTCAAAAGGATGTTGTTTGACTCATTCTTTTAGGCATCACGAACTGTCTTGCTCATCTTCTTTGTAGGCTCTGTGATCTCCTGTGGGAAAAACAATTATTAACGTATCATGTCGTGATTTATTGTGAAAATAAATTCACCAATTTTCAACTCAATTCTGTACTAACACTGACATGGCCAAACAATTGTTTGTAGGAGTGTTTATTTATTCATATGAAGTAATCAACGGGACATTTGAGTAACCAAACAACCTGGAAATTCTAATAAATGACATTTTTCAGATAATGTCTAAAACTGGATGATAGCATGTACAGTAGACTATACCCCCCCCCCCCAACAAGGGTGAAATTACCACAATTGAAAAGTACACAAAAAATGGGGTACAACATGTATTAAAGCTTAGGCTAAGCATAATTTGTCACATCATATAGTTAATTAGTCAATTACAAACAAATTGTCAGTGGACCAACCATATTCAATCATTGTTAGACAGGATTAGCCCCATGATTAACTGCCTGCGTAGCTTGAAGTACAGATTATCTCGGAAATCCCTACACATTCTATATTCATGCTTCATCCTCCCCTTATTCGATTATTCTGATGTTTTATGGCACAGTTGTACACAACAGCAGGAATTATCTCTAGAAAACTTACAATTGGATGCATTGAGAACAATCTCAGGATGTACACGGGGGACTTCGCATCGCCTTTTGTATGTAGAAACCGGTTTCATAC